>DWLH01000136.1:0-32715 GCA_018249795.1 Heliconius telesiphe telesiphe | reverse complement strand
ACTGACTTCCGACCACAACGTGCCCCACGGACATTTTATCCCTTGAAATTCAATAACTTCCTAATAGAATGTCGTATGTTATTACAACTCTAAATGGTGTTTTGTTTTTGACCGCAATTACAAACTCACCATTTGCAATTATTTAAATTACTAAAATACAACTTAAAATAAAATCAGCTTCACGCTGTATCTTGCACACAGCAGAATAGGCAGAGGGAACCTAGTGTTAACACACTCCGTTTCCCACTTTCTGCCGAATTCTGGAGACATTGCGTGTTGAGTGGCAGAACTCAACGCCGCGCTTTGCCTCGACACCAGAGCGAAGAAATGGAAATATCAATTTAAATAAATGTTTCATCTCCTCGAGTGGGAATTGAACCCACAACCAGTCGGTTTTAGTCACACTTTGTGCCCCTGCGAAACGACTGACCTCAAAATACAACTTAAATTCTATAAAAAAGTTTATATAAAACACGTAGAACATCCACAAATTACAGTAAAGAATGTTATTGTTCCGACATTCATGAAAAATTTTCACTTTCACCGCATACATTTAAATAATGGAATCTTGAAGATATGACCACCATGACATATAAAGGTAAGCATCCAGTTTTTAATAGCGCGATAAAATTAAACTGCGCAAAATTTTATTGTTATCTAATGTCTTCTATAATATATGCGCCTCAATGGATAATCTATATGTCATTAATCTAATGACTTGTGTATTAAGGTTGCCGCATGTAGAGTAACAATTAAAAGAATGAAAATTCATTCTAATAACAATTCACTAAATTCACTGTTTTTGCTAATAATAGCTTGTTTCTTGTATCACCTACACGTTAGCAAATATAACTTTAATATAAAATAAAAAATATATCAGATTCAGCAGAAGGGCAGGCAGGGAGTGTTAAGACACTCCGTTTCCCTCCGTTGCCTCGACACCAGAGCGAAGAAAAGGAAATTTAAATTTAAATAAATATTTAATTTCCTCGAGAGGGGATCGAACCCACAACCAGTCGCATTTACAGTCAAATTTAACTTTAATATGCTGAAAATTATTTTATAAATCTATATACTTTAGCAACATATATTACGCATAGGATGATGGAGAGACAACCTAACTCCACGTAGCGTAAAGGTCACACACCGCTGGTCCGGTGACGCGAACTTCCATTTCTCCCCATTTAGGGAGAGTGGCTGCGACTTTTTATCACAAATACCACTTTTAAATGACTTCGTGTGACAAACAAAGTGACAGCGATAAACGCCCTTCGCAGCTATCTCACTCCCTCCCCCTCTCTCCTCACGAATTGTAAGAAATGCCAAAAGAATTCGATAAGAAAATTTTAAGAGTTCTCGTTTATGTGTCAATTATATATTTAAATGGAACGGCATGTATCATTACGAAATTAGCCACATATCGCGTTGGCATCATTGAAAGGCAGGATAAGTGAAATAACTCTCAATTGGAACCAGTTGAATGCATTTCCTTCGGCCCCATTGAGAATCGATGACTGTAAAATAGGGTTGATTCCGTTGCGACAGCGTAACTTGTGCGTGGTAAAAAATTGTTGTTAAAAGACTATTTTTGATTGTCTTTATGTTTTATATTTTTTATTTGCATAATCTGATAAAATACTTAGATATATTATAAAAAAAACTAAAACATACCTAATATACACATATTCGATACCAAAATGGCATTGTGTGTGACTGTGAAGATACTTCTGGAGATTACGTAGAACTTTTAAGTCCATTAAAAATTAAGCAATTTACTGTAAAAAAAATATTATAAATTACCAACAGTGGCAAGAGAAGTCATCGATAAAAAGTAATGAGGCGCCTTTAAACGGGCCACGGACGCGGCGGTAGATCGCTTCTGAATACAAATAACTCCCAAAAAACTGGTATTTATAAAGTGAAATGTAGCTGCCGTAATGCACCTACTGGTATTAACTGGCACGCCTATTTTGAAAAACAGTGCGGTCGTTCGTGGCCGTCCTGTTAGGCTGTTCTGAAGTTATTTATAAGTAAAAAGTAAAAAGTATTCTAAAATCAAATCTGCATTTAAATTCAAAGGGGCCACGACTCGCCAACCGTACTGTAAAGTTGCAAGAAGCAAGTTAAAAAGAATCTGAGTAATAAAATCTAGTATTGCGAATTACGCAAGCACAACGGATATTACAAAGAAGCGGGAACGATGTTATAATAAGGCGGTTCTATGAAACCGCGAATTGAGCAAGAGTTTTAAGTAAATTATTTCTGCTAATTTCGGAGAACAAAGCGAGTATTGTTGCCTTAGCCGGGTTACAGTAGCAGACAGTCGGCCATTTAAGTCATATATCGTAATGAATGGTTACATAAGTTTGCCAAATTACACACGTGTGAGTCATATTTAAGAAATGAAATTAAAATTAATTAAAAGTTTTATATAATTTTAGCATTCAGAATCATATATGGGAATGCAAAGTGATATATTTATTAAGGATTTTTATATCTAAAAGATATAGTATATCTATTTACATAAGCCTATAAGAGAACTCGATATCATGTGCCCAAAAACGTGGTTGACGTGAAACCACGAATCCTTGAAATTGATCTAACCACATGGTCGGTTGTTAGCAACCTACTTTGGTGATACGTATTATTTTACTTCTGAAATCTAAAGCAGTTGAATCGAAAATAAAAATATGATAATTAACTTTGTAAGAATGCGTTTTTATTTGAAAATTTATAAATGTTTTTAATAAAAATGTTACAAAATATATTAATAGGTTGAGGCCAGTCGTGGCGCAGCGGCACGAAGTGTGACTGTAAAACCGACTGGTTGTGAGTTCGATCCCCACTCGATGACATGAGATATTTACTTAAATTTATGTTACCATTTCTTCGCTCTGGTGTCGATGCTAAGCTCGGCGTTGAGTTCTGCCACTCAACACGCAACGCCTCCAGAATTCGGCAGAAAATGGGGAACGGAGTGTCTTAACACTAGGTTCCCTCTGCCTACCCTGCTGTGTGCGGGATACAGCGTGAAACTGATTTATTTATTTTTTATTTTAAAAATGTTACCATTTAACTTTACTTGATTTAATATATATACACCTATATTGTAGTATCATATTTCATCACGACAATCTTGCTACGTTAAAAATATTTATTCGAACACATTAATAATAATAAGTTGTGTGAATAACACTTTGAAAGAATGTAATATTCATAACAATCTAACAGTAGAAGTATATTTTATTATAACACATTGAACATCACTTACAGAATAGGTAATTTTGACTAAGTATTGTTTCAATAAATACGGCCATCGTGGCGCAATGGAACAGCGTTTGGTTTTAAGCGCAATTATCGTCGGTTCGATCCTCACTCAGGGTAATTAATTATTTTTATCGCCCCTCTCTGGTAAGGCAAAGTGCAGCGTTGAGCTCCCCCACTACACGAGTGCACTCAGCTTATTACTGAAACTTTTCTAGTACATAATATACTAATATTAATATATTTTGTAGGGTTCCGTACCTCTTTTGAGGTGATCCTATAGGATGACTTTGTTGTCGGAGGTATCAAGCTGAAATTTTCAATAAATACTCAGGTCTATTTCAAATTAGCTTCAAATTGTAGTACCCGTTGACATTCAATTCAGAATTTGGTACGGAACCCACGATATGCGAATGCGACTCGTATTTGACCGGATGTTTTTTATTATTCTATTCTAAATGCATCATCCAAAACGTGTACTTAAATTATCTTTTTTAGATAAATTAATTAATTCTAAGCTTTTAAAGTACAAAAACTAAAGGTCCAACTAAATTAGCATACAGAACGAAAGCTACCATTAGTGTCCGTACTCTCCGTTTGTGGTATTACCGGGTTATCTGTTCACGTAATTTGTTTTGATTCCGATGCGATAGCGACGCGGTCGCATTCCGATGCACCAATGAATAGTGAATTCGAAATCGAAAGTACTTTGCTGCTTCTAATTTCGACTCTATTGTATAAAAAAAAGTAAATAAAATGTTAATCTACTTTTTTTTATTTATAAGCCACTATATTTTTTAAAGATAAAGCTTCTTGTATCTTTAATTCAATTTGAAATTCTTGTTCTAATCATGATGAAAAATGCTACCTTTTTCTATTACATTTTTGTAGAAGACAGAGGTCTATGGAAAATTCTAATCTAAAGCGACCAAAATAAAGTCTATATTTATTTTAGATTTTTCAAATTAATGTAGATATGATATGTAGACTTAAATAAAATGCGTAGATTATTTTATAGGTTTAACTAGTCTACTTATACTTTTATAACATTCTACAAAACTTCCTTTTCATTTTAATAATTTTATGTACAACATGAAGCTTATCTACATATTACCTAATTGAAACTCTTCTGTAACTCATTGATAAACAACGCACAGTCGAAATTGCAGGGCGTAGAGCGCTATAAGTTGACACGTCGAGGAGTGTAGGGGACAATAACCACGGATTTCCCGAAATTCCTACGGGAACAGGTCACCCAAACGAAGGTTCAGGCGGCCACGTGACAAATACAAAACGAAAGCCCTTAATTTTATAATAAAATATAACAAGAAAACGTATAAGATAAGCCAATGACCCTTATATATTCAAAAGCCCTCGCTTACAGTACCAACTCTTAAATTGTATTGATGAATCAATTCACGCCGCAGCATTCACGTCTCCGTAGTGATATTGTGTGCCCTTGTGATATCAGAAAAATAAATTGAGGAACACATTTGATAATAGTATTCATGTCGCTGTCGATAGACGGACAGTAATAAAATCGTTTCGAACTCACGTTTTAAAAGAAGTTTTCTATACGTTTTACAAATGTAAATATTATGAGAAATAGAACTTGTTACAATATAAATATATTGTAACAAGTTGTGGTAGTATAGTGGAAAGCCATCCTAATAAGGGAGTCAACGCCTGAATTTTTCTAATAGATTTAGATTATAACAATTATAAAATAGGTAACTAAATAGCTTTAAGATGTAATGTTTTATATGAAATGTTTCCTATGATTACTATGGTAGTTAGTTATGTAAATATATAAAACTTGATTTAATATAAATGCCTATGCTTAATATTTTTTTATAGAAATGATAAGGTGTTTGTTTAGAATCGCTCTAATTTGGGTCACCTGATCTGATCACGCCGCCCCAACCGTCTACAGATGCGTCACCAGCTGTTAAGATGGAGATAAATGGTACCCATGTCGTATCGTACCGCAGGTAGGCCATACTCATGTTGAGTGGAAAATGGGAGGAGGTTCCTACAAAAACACAGGTTAGTTCCCCGGAATACTCCTTTACATTTAACAAACAGAACAAACAGCGTAGAAACATTTCTAAGTAATACCAAAGTGTACATGCCTAACCTTTCACTGGTTACTTTTATCCCTGTTAACTTTACATTTTTTTAGCTTTTAGAAGTAAGTATCCCGCATGTAACAAGGAAGAAAAAATCCATCAAGACATTCCGTTTTCCACTTTATGACCAACTACTTATTAAAACTGATCTTAAGAATAAAAAATATTAAATATATATTTTTTACCAGTTAATAAGTTAATAAGGTAATAACCTACACGAGCAGGATATTACTTAGTAAGGTATCCAGATGATAATACTGACCTACTTTTCGACACACTAAATGATACACATTTTTGAGCGCCACCAAAGGTCAATTATAAGGTCAATTAATGTAATTTATAAAATCGAATGTAGTGTTGAATTCATTAAAGCGTGTTTAAAAACAGTAGAGAATACAATATTTATAAGTGTCTTTATAAGTTGTAATTGAAAAAAATGCGTCTATTATATTTTTTTTTCTGGGTAGAAGTGGAAAGTGGAAATGGAACTAGGCTGCTAGTGACAAAATTCTCCGTATTCCATTTTCCGCCTGAATTTGAAATATTGAGTGTCGACTCTCAATTCTCCGTATTACCAGAGCTAGCAATTGAAAATAATTTGAAATGGTAAACGGTTTGAATATTATAACAGACTGATCTTTAAATTTAATTTTAAGACTATTTAATAAAAATATTAAGATTGATTAAGTTTTTGCGAACTAGCCAAACATAAAATATAAATAGACTGAAATAATTAATAAAAATCATAAGTTATAATGATATAAAATTAATTATATTAAAATAAAGTTTTTATTGCGTGTTCTTTACTTTTTTTTACATAAGAATGTACGATATCTACGAGTATATAACAATTTGCTTCTCTGATGTAAAACTGAAGCTACTCTAAAGCACTCTTAATTCAATAGTAAAACTCTATATTATAATTTATTATTTAATGTATATACAACGCATTTGTTTATAACATAATTTTCCTATTTCCATATGTGGGTATTTATATTATCAAACCGCAGTGGAAGGAAACTAAAGGCTAAAGATAAACATACAACGCGATGACAATACATAACAAATAAAAGAATATCCATAATTTAAAAACGTTCTTTCATTGTACTATTTTGGAGGCCGTCGAGGAACACAAGAGTGTGACTGTAACGCGACGGTTGTGGGTACGATCCCCGCTCGAGGGAACGAATTATTATTTCTTTAATATTTTCATTTCATTTAACAATACCTCGAAAAATTCAGTGGAATGTGGGGTACGGAGTGTCTTAAGACTAAGTTCCTTTATTAAGACCCTCTGCCTCCCTGCTATATGCAGGATGGTCGTGAAGCTGATTTGTACTATATTCAAAATACAATTGATAGTTTTTCTATCATTCTATATTTAGTGTTCCCGAGAAAAATAAAAGAGCAAGACGACTGATTAGGCATGTCCAGCTAACAGCCACAGTGCGGAACATGTGTTATCTGACTCCAAATGTAGGTATGTGAACGGCTAGATTCACGATAACAAGCAAGCGGAACTATCAGCGTACCTAAAGCAGTTTGGTGCATTGAGCAAAACATAAAACAATACATATTTTTAAATATAGAAACAAACTATTATTAAGTTGAAAATATGTTGAAATATCTTAGAAATATATTGAATTTGGATTACACTTTTGGATGCTCTTATCAATTAAACGAAACGTTTACTTATCCACTCAACCACGTTTAGAGACAGTTTTTCTTCCGATTTTAACTAGCTTGTTAAAAATTTACATCTTTAAATAGCAGTTTTTATGAAATTTTGCAAAAACAATTAATGTATTAATAATTGTAGAATCTTTTTATGTTAATTTTTTTTTTAAAAATTGTGTTTATATATATATGCCAGTTTAGATATTTTAATCCTATCTCTATCTTTATCACTTATCCATAGGAACAAAGAAAAGAGACCCAAATATTAAATAACATACCGCACTACGAGATGTAAATTACAATATTGCACTATACCAGATACATGAACCGTACGTCGATTACGAAAATTACCTACACAATTAACAATGACTCAAGCTCAGATACTATTATAACTTCGTAGTCACATGTGATGCATCAAATGATTGTACAGAAACAGAACTCGTTGCATTGGAGACGCATTATCAGCCAAGGTCATAGAGATGTAAATGTATCGCTCTACATCGTGTTCAGGCTGTCATGTGGATGTTTAACCTTGGGATCTTATGTGATACGTGGCACTTATCAAATAATATCAGTACTTTTAGATATGACCGATATTCTTAAAATAAAAAAAAATCTATACAATAATGTCTGGGATATAATTAAAATCTTAAATTAAAATTAAAAATTTATACGTAAGTAAAGAACAACAGTAAAAAGTTGCAAAATGCCAAAAAAATTGTAAAAAACCATTTTTCAGTGTAGTTATAGAATTCGTGCTTCTAACATAATCTAAAACGAGGGTGTGAGTATCTTAGTAACGTCTATATTTTTAATTCCTAGCTTGCCAGTTATACTTTAAGAAGTTATTAATATCTCTATTTTTTACTAAAATTTTATTGTATATATATTTATTGAAAATATATATACAATGAAATTCTAGTAACAATCGTTATCAGCAAGCATTTATTTTCAAGTATCTTTGCACTAAATTTGAAACTTTCCCTATATTGTATTATATATAAAATGATATCATATCAAAAAACCACAAACGCTTAAATAAAATTAAAAACACCTATTATTAGCATTTTTAAAATACTAATCATTACCATTTTGAAAGTCGTAAATTCACAATAATAATAATAGGGCTATATGCAAAAGTGGTTATGGGTTCGATTTTGTTTTTAGGATGTGTTATTGAATATTATTTTCATTACATCCCTAGACATAACATCTGCCTAATTTATCTAAAATTAGGTATATTACAATATGTACTTACCAAGTTATGTTAACTTCGAACATAGGTAGTTATTAAAAGTAAACTGTTTTAAACGGGTTTCACGGCTAACTTAAAAACAAGTCCCGATATAAGCCGTACCGTTGATCAGCATAAGATGACGTCAATCGTTGCATTTTGCTCCATTTATCGTGAATCTCGGTTGATTCTTGACCCCGAGCGTTCTGGGCGCCAATAGATTTATATCTGAAGATCTGACCCCGCTCACGCTAGAATATTGATAAGGTTGCATTAAAATGAACGATGCGACCTTAATTTATGTTACTGTATTCATAAGCACGTTGCGAGAGCAAACTGTTATGTACCTACCTATAGGTTTTTCAATCCGTAAGTAAATTGTTCATAGATTTGAATACCTAATATTAAAAGGTAAATGTTAAATGTATTTTAATAATAATTTAAATAATCAGCGATCAGATTTGTTTCGAAATGTCATAGAATAGAGATAAATGGTATGGTATAGGTTGTTGTGAACTTCATTATGTTTGGTTGAGATGTCAAGATTTAGAGAGATAACAGTATATGTTTAATTATTTCTATGAAATAAAGCTATACTTTTAATTATTTATAGCAAATTATAAAAATTTTAATGTCTTCGAACAAAATGCTGTTTTCCATTACCACGCGCGTACATACATACATACATACATACATACATAGGTATATTTTGTAACGACGCCTACCGACCACACTTCATGAGATATTATGAAAGTAATTGGTTCGTAAATTCGAAAACTGTCATCAGTAATTACTAGCAAATATAATAAATTGCATCGTTGACACGAACTCGGTCTTAGAGTCTCGCAATGTGACTGAGTCTAAATAGTGTGTCATAGTTAACGGGAAAACATTTAACTTGGTAAGCCTTTTATAGGAACTTGTCGCGTCACAGAACACTCCTTAATGATCATCTTGTTAAACATCTTACTTACAGCGGTTGCACAAACCAGACTTTCGATTTGAATACCCTTAGTAGGGATATAAATGAAAAGGCACTATTTAACTCTTGAGCCATGCCATTGTGTTACAAACAGTATATAAAATATAAATTTAACAAGAAGTGAATAGCACGCTTTTATACATTAATCAAAATTCGTCCATGAACCATGATATAATATAACAAATAAAAAAAAATGATTCAAACAAAATAAATATGTTAATAAAAACTTAATTGCTACTAAGCAAAAAGCAACAATCGTATGAGCGTTCTCGGTATCGAGTGTGAATCATCAGAAAAATCGATTTGATCGATAATATCGTTTTACCGGATTCGTTTTACAAAAACCCCTCGACAAAAGGTTTCAATAGTAGCTGGGTAAAAATGATACAGCAATCACTTGATGGGTATCACGTCCGTGGGCTTCTTGAGGTGACGCTGTAATCAGAATTAACTGTAAATATGATCTGGTGTAAACTGTAAATATGTTTTTTTTTAAAATATGTATACAGTAGTTTGTCGTTTAGTTATTATAGCTTTGAGCTAACAACCAGTGGCTTAGCAGTTTTAGTTAACGGACTAGTAAAAAACATCAAAATATATTTACATATGAGAATTTCAGCGTAAAGTGAACGAAAGAAAAAAACACTATTAAATACTACGTATCATCTAGCACAAATTTGAATATCATATATCTAATGACTTTGTATATTTACATATCAATTTGCACTGATTGCAAAATTGGAATATTAATAATTTAATATTGTCATATGCATTAAGTAATCTGGCGCCATTTAGGTCTAATAAAGACTTGTTATGTTAAATTTTACTGGTGCATTGCACTGCAGCGGTGTAGGGTAATTAAAGGTCGGCGACCCGTGCAATTCTCATATGTGAAGCTAGACATTTATGTGTTCCTTTTTTTAGCTTCACGCTATATCCGGTATATAGCTGGAAGGCAGAGGGAACCTAGTGTTAAGACACTACGTCCCGCACTAGCAATTGATTCCCCCGAATTGGACTCACAACCGGTGTGTTTACAGTCAAACGCCTATGCCAATGCGCCTTAACGGCCATAGTGGTTGTTATATATTTTTTTCCCCTTCACGTACTTCCTCCCTTTAGAAAGAGTTTGTAGAGAAGCTAGATTGTATCACTTTGTTCTCCATTTTCGCATACTTTGTGATTATGAATTATATTGCCGAAATTTATAATGTATTTCCTCCAGCTAAATAAATAAAACGCTTACATACATATAAATATTCTTCAAATCATAGTTCAAGTCAAATTAGAACTAACAGCGCGTCTAAGTAGACTTAAGTGCGCCATTTCTCACAGTGAATGTAGGAATTTATCATTAAAAGAACCCTTGTTTGGAGCTTTAAGGCGTGCTACTTGACAACCGCGCTAAGGTCACAGGTATTCAAAACAAGGTTGACGATCAATGAATATTTACATCAATTAATTATTTATTCAAAATCACCTGTAGATCGTGAGAAACGACGGGGTAGAATTAGAAACTACTTATGTAATTTTTTATGTCTTCCTAACAAACACATTTCGAGGAACTACATTAAATTTACATATAAGAACATCCTGTAATAACACGAAAGATTTACCTCGTTCAGCTTTGCCTTTTTAAAAATCTATCGTGATCTAAAAAGCCTACATTCCTTAAAACAGTCTTAGAAGGGCTTCGCGATGGTAAACGCATCGGCATTCAAGTGTCAAGCCGGGTATTGTCCAAAACGGGTCCGCCCTGTTCCCGGCACGCTTTTTGTTCAGATACGTGAGACTCCATGGCGCGTCTTAACGAGCATCAAACCTGTTCTACATTTCTCCGCGTCACGCCAAACGTGGTAGTGTATTCTACTTACCACTGAATCTAACAATGCCTAAGTAAGAACTCGTCCAGCCTAATAGAAATGTTGGTAGGTTTGCTCTATTTTGGCAGAGTAAAGTCACCAAATGATAAAACTGAGGATATTAAATATCATCGTTATAATAATATCATAATAACATACTTTCACTTGTAATATAATGAGCTATTCCATAATAATTGGTTACTGACAGTACAAAAATGGAGGCGGTAAACGACAATTATTCATATTATATTATCAAAAGTTATTATCAAAAAAAAAAGAAGAAGATCACGCAAAAGTTTCCCTTCACCTTCTCGGAACGTAACCCGCTAATTACAGAGTTCATCGGTCTCATGTTACAGATAACCTGATTTAGGAGAACTCGTGATACCTACAAACTATTGGTTGCACGTGTATGTTTTATTATTATATTTACAGTATGTAATTTGTTGCACAAACAATAAAGCAACTAGACAGATATTTGAAGACAGTCGTGTCGCAGTGCAAAAAGCGTGTGACTGTACGTGCGACAGGTTATGGGTTCGATTCCCACTCGCGGAAATTAAATATTAAATATTTTCATTTTTTCGCTAACTTTGAGTTGAGTTCTACCACGCAACAAGCAATGCCTCCAGAATCCGGCGGAAAATTGGGCACGGAGTGTCTCAACACTCGGCTTCTGCTGAAAAAATATCTATCAAATTTATAGCAGCCAATTCACACGTCAAAATTTATAAAAAAAAAAAACCTAAAATTTCCTAACGATGTACTAACAGACGTATATTTATTGAGTAGAAGAAGTTAAGTGAGTGGTAAGTGAGAACTAAACACAATATAACAAAACGTAGCATTTCAATTCAATTTAGCGTAATAAATTTAGATGTTCGCTAATAGCTACATGTCTCTTGCCCAAGACAAGAGATAACGGAGATTTATAGGTAGTGACTTACCATAAAGCACTTATCCCGGCACAACTAATTAAAACGGAAACCTGGGTATAGGTTTAATTAGTTACATCCTTAAAAGTCGCGACTGGCAACAGCAAGAAGTCCTCGTTTAGGCAAACCAACCTCGTTTGCCGCAACATATATTCTTTAATCACCACTAATGCCAGTTATATTATAGTATTTCATACTATCGTGGGAATTTAATCAATATTATCTATATATATATAATACTTGATTTAGATGCAATTACTAGTAATTCTAATGTGACATTAATGTGCGGATTCGCATCCAATAACTTTTATTATTCTTTAGTAAAAATATGTTTCTAATCGTTCGTACAATCTTTTAATTTACGTATAATTATCCAAACAGCTCTTACTTTTTACAAAACAAGTTTTTTGAGACCTGACTTAATTGAGAAATTTTTAAATTATACTTAATTTTTTTCTGTTTTTGTCTTTTTTCCCCCATCGTAATAGTGACGGAAATTCGCCTACTGAATTTTACATATAAAGATGTTAAATAGTAGACATGATAAATCTATAATATTGCCGATCAACAAAATCAATTCACAAGAAGTTTCAACTGAAACATGCTGATGATGATGATAATGAGAAAAAAACATTAAATTTAAACAAAACTTTCCTTTCAATGAGAAAACATTTGAAAATTGATTATTCTAACATTCTGCAACATCTGCTTAACTAGCTTCATTAGGGGCATGTCTCAACATGGCGCGGGCAATTCACCTCGGTGTACCAGAACCTAGTTAGAAACAACCGACCTTTGTCAATCACACAGCACAGACTCGTGATTAATACCCGGCGACTAAATAGATTGCTTAGGAAATAGCAACGTATAAAGAGGAAATTGCACTGCATCAATGATTATTGATATGCATTTATTATTTCACTTTCATAATACATATGGGTGACGAGAGTTAAAATAGAGTTAGTTAGTACTAGTAGTAATGTAGTAATCTTACATTTGATGCATGGATGTAGAAATATATGTATGTGAACAAAAAAAATATAAAATTTAATTGCGAGGTTGAGTACCGCCATTCAACACGCAATACCTCGAGAATTCGGCGGTAAGTGGACAACGGAAGTGTCTTAAACCTAGGTTCCCTCCGCCTAAATCTAATCAATATAATATTACAATACTGTTGCTTTTCTTTACAATTTCACTGTTTATCATAAACGTATACTTGACTGCATCGATTAGAGAAAAATAGAAAAAAAGGGAAAAACAAGAAGTTACTCACACATAGTAGTATTGGCGAGATATTAATCATATCTACACTAGATACTTAATATTTCAATCTCAACGAGTACCTATAGCAATATACACCCACCCCACCCCAAACCAGCAATCTAAAGTGGCTTTTATAGGCCACGATAACGCCAATGGAAAACGCTGGTTTCAATGCCGCAAAATCTGATAGGATTTGTATTACCACTTTCTAGAAAGCCTGCTCGTTGCCAGTTAACTCGGGCATCGTTGTTTAATTGATATAAAATATTGGTAATTATGAAAAGTAAAAATATAAAACACATAATTTGAGCAATTATTAAAAATTAAATTCGTATATTTAGTTACGTTTTTCGTTAATAAAATAAAATATATATATATTTTAAACGGAAACCATAATTAACGCAATACCTATATTTATCTATTTATTTATAATTTATGGCATACATTTCAATGCCTTATCACTTATTTATTTATAGCACCCTGTTTCCCGCATACACACACAGGTACAGGTAGGCAGAGGGGACGTAGTGTTAAGACACTGCGTTCTCCACTTTCCACTGAATTCTGGAAACATTGCGTGTTTAGTGGCTTTGCCTCCACACTAGCGCGAAGAAAATGGAAATATTAAATATTTCACTGCCTCGAGTGGAGATCGAACCCACAACCTATCTCGTTTACAGTCACACTTAGTGCCCCCGCGCCACGACTGGCCTCAATGCCTTATCGAGAGCACGATATTTGTTCGAACGTTAGGTACGTTGTTTAATGTGTTGTTTAATGACATTATTTGCAACTGCATTTTTCTCATTCACATCACACACGCAATGATTCATGCAGCTCACTTTCAAATCCTCCATTGTCTTGAATATAACCATTCAAGATGCATATAATTTTGATCGTCTCGATTCAGTATGTGTTGTTTACTTAACAGTATTTACTATTTATATATGTGTTTGTACGGTACAATGTTTATAAAGTATGTAATATATGTATAATTTTTAATATAATTTTGTATACTTTTCATGTATTTATTGTATGACGGTAAGTAAAATTAAAATCATATCACCATAAGTAGAAACCGCAATCAAGGAGTAAAAGTGGTAGGAGCAGGAGCAAACCATCGCATTATCAGCTTCACGCTGTATCCCGCGCACAGCAGGGTAGGCAGAGGGAACCTAATGGTAAGCCACGCCGTTCCCCACTTTCTGTCGAATTCTGGAAGCATTGCGTGTTGAGTGGCAGAACTCAACGCTGCGCGTGGCATTATCAATTTAATAAATATAAATATTCTCTATCTATCTAAATAGGTTTTGTATCTGTAACCACTATCTTATATCACACGTCCTAATTTGTGTCATTATAGCTTTAAGTATATATAAAAAGCAATAACTATACCTAAGTATCATAAGATTCTCACGAAAAAGAGCAATTATCAAATCAAAAATCTAGCAAATGAGCCATTAACTGTCAACTGTCAGAAACAAGAAACGAGCCGCTACACAAACAGATCGAAGAAGTGTTACAAGGACCGATATTTACATGCGTATATCGTGTTAGCATTTGAATAACTGCTCACCTCAGGGAATACGCAGGTACAACGCGAAACGCACTCGGTGTTTATTTATAGAAATGCAATACGGCCGTACGGGCAGGATGTTTGACGTAATGCACCAAACGTTGAATTTTCTGCACTAAAGCCCGGCTTCCACAGCGAGTGGAGCGGACCCATTAATGACCACGTTGAACACGCAAGAGTTAACTGCTTACTTGTGTTGCCACCAAAGTCGGGTGGAAAAAAGCGAGCGAACGGCAAGAGTTGAAGTTAATTTCTTTCTTAGTTCTAGGGACTAGAGCGAAATAATTATAAAATACAAAACTCTGTATTGGTGGAAATCCTTGGAAAGTTATATTATTTAAAAGGAGTCCGAGCGGCTTAAGCGTTACCCGCTCATTTCTCTTTCGCAGTGGAAACCAGGCTTAACTGGCAACTCTTTGCTACATTTATAACTTACGCAATAAATCGAAACACTTTCGATGCGCTTTTATAAATAGGTATGTAGAATTGTATTTTATAACAACAGCAGGTGTGACTATTGTTTCAGATTAAAATACCTATATAAATATTAATTTTAATGACTTCAAATATATTTAAAGAGACATTAAAATTATAAAGGACTTTCTTATCGCTATGTTTTATCAGATATAAGAGTATTATAACCGTTCTAAGTTGAATATAGGTAAATTCTTTTATAGAACATTCAGTCACTCCTTATCGAGGATTAAGCCAGCACCAGCTATAAATCAATTTGAAGCTGGCAAGCAGAAGCCGTATTAGCGAGGTCTACGTCACGATACATTGAATCGAGTATACAGGAAAGGAAGACTTACGTTGAAATAATTAGTATGTACAAGTGTTACCGCTATATGACGCAAGTCCTGGGCACGTGGGCGATGAACGATTTTGTATTTAGAGTTAACTTCAAAAGCGTTACGGAACGAATAATGTCTACTGAGTTGGAAAAATAATAGCATAAACTCAAGTATTATTCGTTTTTTTCACGTTTAAGCTTTAATTTAGAATTTTATAATAATAAATAAATGTATTTGAACAGTATATACAAATTTTCTCTGTCTAAATCCATACTTGATGTGTGTATGGTAGAGTCATATGCTGTTATTTAAATAAATAAATATATGTGTATTACTATAAATAAATTTATTATGTAAGTTTTCTGATACAAATGCTTAACATACAACATACCCATGTCCTCCGGGTTAGTACTAAATATCGATAACCACAAAACCACCAGGTAAATTTTAAATCAACATGTAGAAAATGAATTAATATATATTACTATTTGCCTTATATTATGTTTTAAAAGCGTAAATGTTTTGAAAGGACTAGCTGTCCCGTTAACTGTAACGCTGGTAGCCAGTTGGATTGTACAAAAACTATTTGGTTAAGCAGAGACGCGTCGTCGGGCAGCTTGTTTTAGTTAAGTCCCTTTTTACGTCCCGCGGTGAGCCGTGAGGTTGCATTCCCGCCGCTGTGCACCTTCGAGCGCTTAGCCTCAACCGACAATTGAGCAACTCTTATTACAATTGAACTTAGCTTAAATGTTTTACTTGTATAGTAAATATATAAGTTGTTAAGTTAAGGAAATGGATATATTTTTGAGAATTTAAATCATTTAATGTGATGACTGTTTCGAAAATAACTGTTGTAACATGTAAGTTGTAACGAATCGAAATATAAATGAACATAAGCCGGCTGTGGACGGATCTTGAATAATTCATATAATCGAATAAATAGAGCATTGATAAACACTTTGTGTTATCAGAAGTAGAGAGATAAAATTATTAAATGTCTCCACTAACCTGATGGCTCGGCGCAGTCGCTCAAAATCCAAGCTGCATTTTAACCTCAAAAAGCACCTTAAGCACGGTCACGAAATCGAAGGTCACTGTTATGTTAACTTGCATAATAGCACTCACTTTTTTACCAGTTGCGAATAAAAAACAAAACGCGGATTGACGGTTAAAGTTAAAGCTGTTATCATAAACACACGAATGCACAGTTCGTTGCACGTTTATTTCTCAACGATCGACACGAGTATCCATTCGAAACACCATCGTATCGCATATTTTCAGAGTCTCCTGTATAAAGAGAGCACCAAGGAGGACTCTTTGTCATAAATTGTGTGAGATTTTCGATAAAACATGACACAGTCGTGCACAGCACCTCGTCTGACACGACGAATATGGCGGATGAATTTGAACTACGCTTGCGTTGCCTTGCAAGTCGGGCTGTCAGTTGAAAAAAAACATTACTGAAAGAGGCGCCATCTGTAATAAGCATCGAAAACTTCCTCATTTTATATACTAAGCTGGTAGTTATTAGTGCTAAAGTATTTTTAAGTGCTAAAATATTTTTACAGATGTCGCTAGTGTGCCTTAGTTTTGTTTCTTCGACACGTCAATAGGTGTCACTGCAATAAAATGATGTACTAAATTAATTAATTTAAGCATTAGAATAATTTAAGCTTATTTTAATGTTAGTTTGAACTTTGATTCATATTAAATATTGCTATTTTATAAAGGCCAGTCGTGGCGCAGGGGCACAAAGTGTGACTGTAAAATCGTCTGGTTGTGGGTTTGGTCCCAACTCGAGGAGATGAAATATTATTTGAAAATTATTTTTCTATTTCTTCGCTCTGGTGTTGGGGCAAAGCGCGGCGTTGAGTTCCGCCACTCAACACGCAGTGCCTCCAGAATTCGGTGGAAAATGGGGAACGGAGTGTCTTAACACTAGGTTCCCTCTGCCTAGCCTGCTGTGTGCGAGATATAGCGTGAAGCTGATTTTTGATTTTCTTTTATAAGCATGTGAGACTGCAAGATTTTATTATTGTTCGCTTCACCTAACTTGATGCGGTTAGAAGTAGTGTTTAGTTTCAAATGTATGTCTATTCAGATATATGTATATGTAGTGTGAGAGTTGCTGTTTGAATTTCTACATGTGAATTTTTATTTATTCGATGAGAAAAATTGAGTTAGCTTAGCTACAAGCTACAACTATCTTACGCGTGCGTTTACCTTTTATGTTTCAATCAAGAGATGAGAACAGAGAAAATACTAAGCTTAATACGCAGAATCTGTCTAAGCATCTGCCAATGATCTCGCGATCTGACACACAAAACCTTAAGCAATGTCGTAGGTATGCGATATCTATCACTCTTAACGAAGAAAGCGTTGAAGGTTTGGCTAGCGCAACAGGCGGACACCTCAAACCTATTTATAGAAAAAAAATGTTTTGGGTTGATATAAAAGAAACCATCTGAGTTCTATAACTTTCCAAAAGATATATTATAGTATAGGTGTTCCAAAAAACAGAAGGGTGTCACAGCTCGAGTCGACTCCGTTAATTTATGATAGAAACACAATCGCATAGAGATTTCATCATCTGGATTATATATTTTCCTATATTCTAGAAGCGTCGAATTGTAGTAATTGCCTATGATTACGGAAAAAAATATTGTCCTTAAGCCAATAAGTTTCTGTGCTTTAGTGCATTTCGAAATGGCATTTGATAGAGTTGTAAAAAAGAAAAAACAATGGAAATAATGACCGTACACAATGTAAAGGGACATTTGCTGCAGACTGTAAAGCAGAGCGTGTGCAAATAGAAGCTTAGGCATACATCCTTGGTTTGATATAGAACTGAGTAATTAACAAGGTGTCGCTATGTCTAATTGGCTGTTCAATTTATATATATATGGGTAGCTGTCTCTGAATAGGGAAACAAAGTGGTATGGGAGTGTAAAAGGTGAGCTGAGGGTAAGTTGCCTGTTTTACGGAGATGATCCATTATTCCTTACATCAATAGGATGTGAGTTGCGACACTCCTAAATTAAAAGTGTGAATATAATTATCTAAGCCTGAATGCGAGAGACAGGAAAATTCTAAAATTTGAAAATAATTAAGAAAAGGTTACAAGCAAGATATTCGAGCAAGTGTATGAAATGGTATATTTGCGAACTATGTTTAGTATAGACGAAATACATACGTTCGAATCGTTGGGAAAACAATGATCTGTGAAAGGATTGACAAGCCAATGGCTTTACGTAGAAACGTCTCCTCGTTGTACGTTTTCTACCGCATTTATCATTCGAAGTGTTCTACGGAACTGTTTGATCTGTTGACCTACCGTCGAATTTTCTAACCGCACAGTACGTCACAGACTCAAGTGCCATCCACACTATATGGATACGTGGCACTCCCCGCAACTGTGAAGTGGCCTACCTACGGCAGTATTCCCAGGTTGATACTACCTAGTGACCTAGCGACCTAGTTCCTCTAGTTTTTCACGGGGTCGTGGGTGGCGGTGATTACTTACCATCAGGTGACCCGTATGCTCGTTTGCCTTGTCTTTTTTCCATAAAAAGAAACGAAATATACGAAATGGATGTGGAAAGATCTAATGCTATAGGTTACATAATTACTGATACCTTAGGTTTATTGATAAAACAGCAAAATTTGATTTGATACGATACGTATGATTGTATTTCCAAAATCTTAGGTCAAGGGTAAGTCAGACTCGCGAAACCAGGGTTCAGCCAATTCTATTTTCTAGATTGTAGGTAAATATGTATTCATCACATATGAAATGAAATACAAACATAAAGGACACTGAAACTATTCCATATATTTTTGGGCCTAGAATGTAAAGAGATGAAAATGGTATGATTTAATAGATTTAGGTACATCATTCCCTCCCTGAAAACTATTTAAATTTTGCCAATCTGAGAGCTGAGTTATTAGAGATTTGATAAAAGTGAGGTTAAGTTCGCACAATTTCATGACTATCAACTTCTATAAAATATGTGATTACTGAGTTGTTTAAGATTAATGTTTATTATTTATAAATAAAACACATTTTAATGAATATTTTATTCTTCTACTATTATTATTAAAATGTCATCTAAGAAGTGTGCAGGTGAAACCATTTTATTTTGGTACCTAGCTCATCTAAGGTACCATATAATTCTCATAACATGTGCACAGCAGCCTACCATTCGTCTTCCTACAATACAATTGCAGTATTTTATAGCAATAGCTGCCCTTCCTCTACGAGAGCTGTCAATTAAAATGTAACAGAAATATGTTTTCCTGCTTACATATCGGGATTATATCACACCTCTAAGTATGGTGGTGGTGGTGTTCATCGTCTAAAGGTCGTCGGACTAGAGTATTACAGTGTCCAGTGGCTATCCCACAATTCACATAGCGATTCATATCCATAGTAAGTATATGATTGTGTTATGGATTTTACTAAGACATATAAATATACAGAGTTTTTAATATTACATATACAATAAATTATATTGAATTGTGCTAGTACTGTCAGTAATAAGTTGAAAAATGCTTGTTACTTTTTTTTTATTCTCGCCTCTGGGGACACTTATATACCAATATTAAACTTTCAGAAAAAAAAAACTACCGATTGTCTATAAAGTAGGTTAAACGGTTGTAAAATAAATAAAATTGTATACTTTTACTGTGTATTATTTTAATGTGTGATGTCAAATGTGACAGTTGATTGACATTAACACTTTGTCTAATGATTTTTGCATCTTTTGCTTCACTCATGCGTCACACGTTTCGTTACTTTCGATGCGTTTTGATAGTCTTTCCGTTTGTTACCTACTTTGTACGATCCTCGCTTCCCCAGTGGGCATCGAAAACTTTTAGACCTCACAACCGACACGCTATGCATATGGATCGCTGTGTAAATTGAGCCTATATAAATATTTTTGAAACATTTTTAAAGTGTTATTCCACACTTAGGAAAGAAAAATACTTACTTATTTAGAAAACGTATGTTACGGTATGTTACGGTGGTATGGTACGTTATATGTTTTATAAATAAGTATTGAGCCTATATAAAGCCTCACTTTCTCACCTCACCAAATCTCTAATAACTCAGCTGTCAGATTGCCAAAAGTGACAGAATTTTCAGGTGTAAATGATGCACCTAAATCTCTTAAATCATACCATTATCATCTCTTTACATTCTGGGCCCAAAAATGTATGAAATCGTTTCAATCTCCTTTGTTCTTTTTTGATATATTAATATTACATATTTTTTGATTATAAATATATACGACATCATATAAGTCAGTTTCTTGTGATTTTAGGTAAAAGATGATATTTTTTATCGTTGCAAGTGTGCCAAAATTGAAGCAATTCAAATCAAAAAAATGACTATTGATTGAGATTCTACTTTAAACTACACTGGTCATTGAGACTGAAAAATACAAAAAAATGTTTCTAGCTAATTGAATATAATATGAACTAGCCAGATGGAATGTTCTTGCGGGGCTTCGACTATTGCGAAATATGAAATCATACGGAAGCGCCATATTAAAAAAATAAAAATATAAATAGAATTTATTACAAAAATGCAATGATAGGAATAAAATTGACATTTATATTTAAAATTATTTATTAATTATTATCAAAGTATATTCAGTTTAATACGACTCATTAAATAACAGCAAGATAATATTTTCTTATTTAACACACAACACAAAATAAAATTATTTTCTCCTGGTGCGGTAACGGAGGGCCACCAAAGCGAGTAAATGGAAGGAGAGATATAAGGCGACTAGGGCCGCGATGTCGACCCAAAATTTATTGGACTCGAAGTCGTATATCTCGAGGACCTCGTCGCCGTTGCTCAGACATGGCGCACGGCCTGCTGGGTCCGGTGAACACGCTGTAAATAAAACACAAGATTAAAACAAAAAAGTGATTGGTTTATATTCGTACGTTATAAGAAATAACTCACTACGGTTTTGCTACTTAAAATGATTAAGGCAAAACTTTTTAAGATTAAATAAAATAAAGGGGCAATCTGATGTCCTTGGTGGATCTTTATCTATAAACTAACTAAACTAGGTTGAAATACAAATATTACCTACATCTTTTTTCATTCGTTCAACCTGCTTATAGGACCAATGTTTTTGCGGGAAAGCCCATCCCATACAATTATACCTGGATTCTAGGAAATGTTTACAAAAAACGTTTTATATTCTATTTTTGTGACTTTGTATTCGTGGAACTTAATCATCCCTTTATTTTTTATTTATAATACATTTGAAATGTTTACAATGTGGAAGGCATTGTAAACATTTGACAACTGTACTAATGAACTTATTCATATCATTATGAAAAGCATTAGGTATATATAAAATTCGGCAATCTAATTTAAAAAAAACCGGTGAAGTGCGAGTCGGACTCGGAAGGAGATTTCCTTTATTTGTATTGTGAGTCACACATTCTGACAAATTTCATAACCGTAAGGCCACGGGAAGTATTCTATAATGGCTTTTGATTATGTGGCGAATTTCATACAAAATCCTGGAAAAATGATGCATAAATGCTCGTATCTTTCGATTATGATTACTTAGAAGCTTGAATATTTGATATTAATTTCAGCTTGGAACCTCCACGTGATCTTAAGAAAAATAAACTTAACAGACAGACAGACTGTAAGGTACTTTTTTAGAATGTATAAAAAATTGAAGGCAGCGAAATTTTTATACGTTTTCTAAATTAAGTATTTACTAAAGTATTTAAAAATATGAAAAATATCCTATAAGGATTTTTAAGGTTTTTATGTTTTATAGATTTTGCGTAGGAAATTGATAAAAAAGGATAAATTATTATTAAATATTACTCTCAAGTATTGTTCTTGCTTTTTGTTGCCACAACGTGTTTTTAATTAGATGAAATATAAAAAAAAACATCTTTTAAAAATGTGTTAAATATTTTTTATCTTCACATAATCAGTAAAATAAATCTACTAAGATTCCTTTGCTTTGCGAGAATGAATTATTTTAATTGCCTCCGGAAATTGTGCGGAGTATGGGAAATGGAATGTCTCTTTTCACTAGGTTTCATCGGCTCAATCTACACTACTCTATATTATGCGTGCTATAAAACTTACTTATATTTTGAACTCCGTCCCACTGTAAGATACTTATTGCCTCGTTAGAGTACATCAGCCAGGACAAGTGGCGTATCCACGATATATATTTCGGTATTGAACTGAAATAAAAAAATAAATTAAAATTTAAATATTGAAATTAAATTTTAATAAATTAAATTTTAATTCACGTATGCATTGGATTCAAACTAAAGAGAAGAAGCTTGTGACATAATACTCTATTTCCATAGAGAGTCTACTAGATAAAGGTTGAAATTTATAAATATTTTTGATTAATTAATTATTCTTCATCCACCATCTACCATCGCTTGCAGTATTATTAACTAGCCATACTCTAGAATAAAATAACAAACTAAATATTTAAAAAACTTAATTCACAACAAATTACAACTCTAGATCTTATTCAATAGTTTTTGAAGAAATACAAAAATACCTTACCTTAGTTTGATGAAGAGTCCCGAAGTCATCATTAAAGAGTAATCAAAAGGCACGAGGTAAGCTATCGCCAGCGGCATCGACCCGAATGCGCAAGAGAAGAATGATCCTATAACAATAGATATTTTTTTTTCTATAGCTTTTTAATCTCCCCTATATTGTGGAGAAGTCAGAAAAAAATTAAGTAAGATGTATAACATTTCAAATGTATGTGTTGTTGTGTTATGGAGCCCCATCAGACGTTTCATATAATCCTAATACTAGTAGTATTATAGGTAAATCCTGAATTTTAATTTGCTATGTTTATTAAATTTAATAATTTGTGGGTTCGATCCCTACTCGAGAAAATTAAATATTTATTGGAAATTTATATTTTATTTCTTCGCTCTCTTGTCGAGGCAAAGCGCGGCTTTGAGTTCCGCCACTCAAATTCACTCTAGAATTCGGCGGAAAATGGGGAACAGAGTGTCCTAACACTAGGTTCCATCTGCCTGCCTTTCTGTGTGCGAGAGAAAGCGTGAAGCTAAAAACAATTTAATAAAAAAAATAGTAACTTACCGCATGCAATCGCAACATTCAACACAAGGATTGACACAAAAACAGTAAATCCAAATGCATAGAATGTCCCTCGAAGTCCCGCTATCCAATACACGACCAGGGTAAACAACGTCGGCTCTATCACTAGACCAGGGAACTGTGGAAAAAAATGATAAATTTACTATATTTTTTCTGGTGCTTTTTTTAAATATTTTAGTATTACACAGAACACTGTAATTAGACATAGGTAGAATGCAATAAGATTTTTTATTTAACTCTATAGGAACGAGAGAAAACGCAATATTACGTTTTATCGTTCACGGAAAACAAAATTGCGGGGAATATAGATATATATATATATATATATAAAATAACTAGTTTTTATAAAACACATACCAAAGCAATCATCCTGGACACATAATACATAGGCGTTGTATACAGCCCGGCCCTTAGTTCTCTATGTAACATAGGAAACTCTTCAGGTAACATGTGAAGTACTGAATACATCGGTATGAAAGTGTTCTCCGCAATTATTATGAACACCGCCCCTTGGACATCTTGTATGCCGGCTTGGGTAAGTCGCGCTGTTCCTATGAAGCATAGTCCCGCTGTGAGGGCTATAGCCTAAAAGCAACACAAATTTATATATAAAATATATTTTCTTCTAAGAAAATAGTTTTTTTTTTCTTTCTCAAAGTCAGATTTGAACTAACAGTCTCGGGTTTAGTAGTGTTAATTATTAATCAACCATGACTGATTTGATAAAATATAGCCAATTTATTAGAAGATTCTATTAAAAATCGGTTTCATAAGGAATAAAAGTTTCTAAAATATTACTAGTAGTATATGTTTAAAAAAAACCTAATATATATATATATATAAAAACAATGCTTACCAATTTCTGTAATATTCGTACAAATTGCACTCTTGGATCCCTTAGTATGATTAGTAGATATCTGTACACGAGCCAAACGATCTTCGTATGGAGTAAAGGAGATTTGAAATTGTTATTGAATTTTGATCGCTTTGTTTCCTGAAATATTTTGAAAACGAAAATATGTTTTAATATATATTTTTAAAAAAGTATTTCAACAGAATTTTGTTTGTAATTATATAAAATGTGACATCGTAGCGCCTTATGATAAGATCAATATTCTCGAAGGACTGAATTTTAATATCATCCATATGTAGATGAGTCTTTAATTCCCAGCATTTGGAATGTTGTAGATATGTAAATTTTAATTCGGAGACCACAAACTTGGCAATTAGACAATTAAATCCCTGATATAGGTGCGACGTTTATTATTTAATAGCTATATTATTTATTATTAATTAGACGTAAATTAAATAGTAAATTAAGTTTATTATTAAACAGCTATACTTTTATCCAGAATTCAGCGGAAAGTGAGGAGCGGAGTGTCTTAACACTGGGTTCCCTCTGCCTACCCTGCTGTGTGCGGGATACAGCGTGAAGTTGATTTATTTATGTATTTACTTTTATAGTTTCATATTTTTTTAATTTGCAGGATTTGTAAGTAGCGTTACCTACCTGTTTATAATTTACTTAGTTCTGCTTTATTTACTATTACTTTACGTTATTGGCCAACATTTAAAAACCTTGATTTGTACAAGTAATAATTTTAATCAGAATTTTAAAAATAAGCAAATTATTTATTTGAAATATATGCCAAAATGAAAGTTGTAATAATGTGTTCTTAAGTGCTTATACGAATTAAAGTAATTATACCTTCGATATAATTTTTTAATTAATATAAAAGATATTAATTTTTGAGCTATTTTTTAAATTAATATAAAAGATATTAATTAGAAAAAAAATAGCTTTTATTTTTTTAATCTTTTAACTCCAAATAGCAATAAGAAATTAGTTAAAATGTTTAAAATATGTAATGTAATTTCGGGAAATCTATAATATATCATAGATTTCCCAAAATGACATTCATTTCTTTATTTCAAAAAATTTTACAAGCAAAAATAAGTGTGTTAAATAATTTTACAAAAAAAAGCCATTCGTTATGCCGAGTTCCGACTTCTATCGCTCAACACAAGCAAAGTCTTGCATTTTTGGCTCAAAATTTCCACAGCAATGGGTAGTAAATAGAAGTAGTAAGGAAATGATAATGAATTCCACAAGTTGCAAGTGGTAGCAAATGAGATTCATATAAGTTATTGACTGCCACCAAGTACTCTCTAAGTTTTTGCGTCAGATCAAAAAGGTTATAATAGAAATCCTTGAAAACGAGAATAATCATCCTTTATATTCCAAGATTTCATACTACGTTATTATTTCTTACCTCGTCCTCGTGATCCATGAGATGGAATTCTAATTGTATCTCCATATCCAGTTCTTTAGCAGCATCGCTGACGGCGAACCTGTCGCAAACACTTTTAATAGCCTGTCGAGATGCACCCTCGGACCCAGGAGTGAGGGCGAGGATTTTTATAAAATAGTCTGTTGGATTGTATGTGATGGGGCATTGGTAGCCTAAGCTGTAAAAAAAATATAGTTTTTGTTTAGAATATTTTTAGTATATATTTATAACGTGGGTATTACAAAAGAAGAATGAAAGAAATATGAATTCCGTCGAAATGCAATCTTTTCGTAGGATATGCGGAGTTAGCTTAGCTGATCTAATCCGCAATAAAAGGCATACACAGAATGGCAGGTACTAGCGAGGATGTCACGGTGAGAATGAAAATGACTGGTTTGGGCACGTCAATCGAATGAGTGATGAAAGAATGGCAAAAAAGATTTATGATGGAAAAGTGATTAGTAAGAGAGGTAGAGGGAGATCTCGGGTAATCTTCGAAATCACAGTATCAAAGATACTGGAGGAAGGTCACGTAAAAAATATGAGGACTCCCCGGAGGGCATGTATGAAGAAGCTGATGACAGTGGACGAGGCGAAAGAGGTATGTAGAGACTGTCTCGCTTAACGCTCCGTTCTCTCTGACTACTCCGCTAGGGATAAAGCTTGAATTTAAGTATTGATTTATTGGTTTTAAAAATTAACTCTATGTTTTCTGAAGATAATATACACTATAAATAATAAAATAATCAACAGTATCGTAATTATTAAAAATTACAAAAAGAAACCAAACTATTAAACTTATAAAATTTTCTAAAATATTAAGAGTACTTTGAAATCACAAGGTTTTTAATTTGAATACTATCCCAGTTAAAATACTTGTGAGTTGAAATTAATTAGCATTTAAAAAAGGTTCCACCACAGAATTTATTGCTAAAATTACCTACTTCCAAATAACAAGTTGTTGGGCAACCTTTTTGAAGATCCATATGCATTATGCACCTAAAATATTCAACGAATGGGTTTTTGTGGTGGTGTTTCTTGTTTTTTTTTTATATTTGATAAGGCGACATTTATCACATAATGGTTTTGTTTGCTTAATGTTCCCAAGAACTGCAATCTATTTTTTGTTTTAATAAAAAGAATTAAAAAAAAATTGTTTGCCAGCAAAATAAGACTATAAAATTATATGTACAGTAGGTATTTGTGTTTAGGTATTTCCCGCATTAACCCAGCTAGGCAGAGAGGTCAGTCACTCTCTTCAATAGAAATATCTATTTAAAGAAAAAATCGATTAAGATGGCAGAGTCGAATGCCGCAATAAATTTAAACAGATCAGAAAACTTGGTGTAATAGGTACATATGACATTTTATTTTTAATTGATTTCTACTGATGGTAAACAATAAGTAACCGACAAGCCCTTGAACGCTGCTACTAGGGAATAGTATCGGAAAGCCTCATTAAGGCCAATGAACGTAATTTAGATCATAGGACTACTGCCGATCCCATAAATATGTCTAGACAGCAAGTCCTTCTAGACTGGAATCATATAAATGCATATACTCCATAAGGCCGACATCTTCAAACATGTTAGTGTAGTGGCGACTGATTTAATTTGACAATGCCTCTAGAACTCGGCGGAAAGTGGGGAACAGAGTGTCTTAACACTAGGTTCCCGTTGCCTACCCTACTGTGTGCGGATATAGCGTGAAGCTGATTATTATTTTTTTTCTTGCATTCACATGATTGAGATGTTGTTTAATAAATATGTATTAACAAAATTTACTTTATATACCTACTCTTAATTTTTTACGTAAATCTAATCTAAAAATGAGGAGGAGAATGATTAAAGAAGTTATTTTTATATGTTTTTTTTTTACGAAGCAAGATAAAGCAGATGCGTAAATATTAGGAAGACAACTTCTCCCTAAAAAGTCAAATAATTGTATAGTTCAAAGTCAAATAATTGTATTCAAAATAAGAAGATACAGGCTTAATATTTTAAAATTATATATGGCATAGACCTGAGAACAACCTGCCCCAATGAAACCAAACCGGTTCGAGATCCAAATATTTTTGTTTTATTCTTTTTACTCACTCAAATAAATAAATATACCGTGCTTAAAAGAATGTCTCATTATGTCACATGCCATACCTATGTATGCAGAATTGAAGATGTCAAAAATTAAATTCAAAAGTTTAATAATAAATATTTTATCATAAAATATTTATTATTAGAATTGATTAGTAAAATTATATGCATTTATTCTTAATACAACAATAACCATAATCTTTAACTATAATAAGTCAGATTTTTATCAGCATTTTTTAATTTATTATAAGATATCATTATCAATCTCTCGTTCTCTGATCGTTCATTTAAATTTTAAATAAATGATCACCTTGAATAATTTCTTGTTCCGAATTCCTATGCCTATGTCGCATACTTGTTATCTATGACTTATAGAAAAATTAATATAATTTAAAATACGATATGTTAAAATTATTTTTGTGAAATAACATTTTTTAATATTATGATTTTTTTGTTTGGCATTCCATATGTATAAATAAAATGTGTCAGATTGAGTTAAGTTTAGATTTATCGTACACGAGTTTCACGTACACAGTGCCACGAGGCAATCGTGGCATATTTGGCCAATGAAAATATGAATGAAAATAAAATAAAAAAAAAATTAAACCTTTTTCTAGCTTCACGCTTCATGGCAGGGTAGGTAAAGGGAACCTAGTATTAAAACACCCCGGTCCCCTGTAAGACACTTCCGTTCCCCACTTTCTGCGAAATTCTGGAAGCATTGCGTGTTGAGTGGCTAAACTCAACGTCGCGCTTTGCCTCGTTACCAGAGTGAGGAAATGTAAATATTGAATATTTCAATTCCTCGAGTCAGAATTGAACCCACAACCTATCCCGTTAACAGTCTACCTTGGATGCGCCATGACGGCCTCACTCAATTAAACTTACCTTTCAAAAAAGCTTAGAGCTGCAGAAGCGTTTCCGGCGAAAGCGACTCTACCCTCAGCTAAAAGTACAAGTTTATCGAACAGTGCCATCAACTCCGACGACGGCTGGTGTATGGTGCATATGACAGTTTTCCCTTGCACCGCACTCGCCCGCAGGAGTGTCATCAACTTTTGAGCGGACGAGGAATCCAGCCCAGTTGTTGGCTCATCGCAGAATAAAAGTCCAGGGTCGATTAATAACTGGAAGATAAAATTTGAATCAGGTGTTGTTAACTGTAGCTTTGCTGTACGTCCATGTCCATATAAATTAATCATTTTTTTTATCACATTCTGTTTCTGCCACTTAATATAATTTTTTAGTCTGCTAACTAATGAAGGTAGAAAACGAACATTACTTTTCATAATAAATAAATTTTACTAAAAAAATGTATTTTGTATCTACAAAATAACATATAAAACAGTAAATTATACACTATATAAACAGATTTATGGATTATATGTAAATTAAACATACATTAAGATTGTTATCTTAATTAAACATACTTGTGCGTGACATGACTGGCATGGCGCATGGGCACAAGTGTGTGAATGTCAACGCGACTGGTTGTGGGTTCGAGCACCCCCCTCCCCCCCAAACTCGAGGAAATGAAATATTTATTTACATTAATATTTTCATGTTTTCACTCTGGTGTCGAGGTAAAAAGCGCGACGTTGTGGGGCGCACTCCATACGCAATGCCTCCAGAATTCAGCAGAAAGTGGGGCAATATCTTAACACTAGGTTCCTTCTGCCTACTGTCTGATTTATTTATTTTTAAATGAATTCAAATATTATTGACGTAAAACGTAAGTATGAGTATAGCTCCAGTGATCAGTTATGCAGTGAAGCCGATTTATTTATTTTTAAATGAATTGAAATATTTTTCACGTAAAACTTAAGTATAGCTCAGTAATCAATTATGCTGCAAATAAACGGTACAAGTACATTAATAACGGTTACGTCCTGAACTTTTTCAAGAATTCAGATAACGGGGATCAGGGCAAGTGCAACAGTATTCAAGTATAAAGCTGCTTTTATAGTATTCCTTATCGAAAGTTTATTAACGCAAGAAGAGGTCATAGAAGTCAGTGGTTTACTTATTGTATAGTTATGTCTGTATACACCGAGCAGCGAATATATTATGGAAGACTTTTTTGATATTATAAAAAAAAATATTACGCATGTTTCGAAAATTTCGGTAAATTTCGAGGTGATATATAGTAAAATTAGATTTTTTGTAAGGAAAGTTAATGTAGAGGCCAGTCGTGGCGCAGCGGCGCGAGGTGTGACTGTAAAACCGAGTGGTTGTGGGTTCGATCCCCATTCGAGGAGATGAAGTATTTACTTAAATTTATATTTCCATTTCTTCGCTCTGGTGTCGAGGTTAAGCGCGGCCTTGGGTTCTGCCACTCAACACGCTATGCCTCCAGAATTCGGCAGAAAGTGGGGAACGGTGTGTCTTAACACTAGGTTCCCTCTGCCTACCCTGCTGTGTGCGGGATACAGCGTGAAGCTGATTTAATTTTTTAAAGTTAATGTAAATGTAAATGATATCAAACGGTATGTATCATTTTGACTCTCCTATTTTATCTAAATAAAAAAAATGAGGGAAATTCACCTGTATCATGGATATACTTTAACTAAAACGACCAGGGTGACAACAAAAATATTACCCATAATTATGATAAAACATTGACGATGTCGTAGTTATAAAGCTATTTTCTTAGGAAATCGTTGATTTTGATTAGTTTTTTTAATTATTTTTTCTCATTTTATTCGCGGAATTTATTGATAGTGTAATTATGGGCCCGTTTATTATACTTTATGTTTATCTGAATTAAATTTCGATTCAAGTATCCTGTTTTTAATTGTCAAATGGTATATATGTTATTTAATAAGTCTAAAGTCACTGAACCATATAATACATCATCATAGAATGTCTAGACAACATAATTTGGTACTAGCGTTAATTTAACTTGTTTGATGAAATCTATAATAATTATACTTTGGCACTAAGGTTAAAGTTCACATATGAAATATTTGAAGATATCACACGATTGTATTGTTATAATTGAAAATAAGACAATTAAAAAAACCGGTTAAGTGCGAGTCGAACTCGTCCAATGAGGCTTCCGTGCAAATTTCAGAATTGTAGCCCAACGGGAATTACAAGTTAGAAAAGTTGACAAACTTTAATTTGCGGGCATATGAACTCATTTTGTATGCTACAAATTACATATTATATACTACAAATAAGTTTGTAATTATTTTTTTGTATGAAATATAAATACCTATAAATTATAACTTTTCGAATTGTTTCCTTTATTTGTATTATAAGTTCTCCCTTGATGACAAATTTCATAACCATGGGTCCACGGGAAGTACCGTGTAGGTTTTAGTTACGCGGCGAATTTTGTACAAAATGCAACAAAAACGATACATAAATGCTCGTAGTGGCACAGACTAAAGGCAGAAAAACGCGACTGGCTGTGGGTTCGATCCCCACTCGAGGAAATGAAATATTTATTAAAATTTTGTATTTCCGTTACTTCGCTCTGGTGTCGAGACAAAGCACGGCGTTGAGGTCCGTAACTCAACACGCAATGCCTCCAGAATTCAGCGGAAAGTCGAAAAGTGGAAGTTTATTGAAATGCTCGTATACTCTTTTGATTGCTTTGACTTAGAAGCTTGTGCTTCAGGGGACCATAGACCTAAATATTTGGTATTAATTTGACCTTGATATCTCCACGCGATCTTGAGACAACATCTCGACACATGAACAGACGGACAATAAAGCGATTCGATATTGTTTCCATTTTTACTTCACAACGGAACGGAACCCTAAAAATTATGTGGGCATTACACTTAAAACTGCATATCAATTGAGTTATGATATTTTATAACTAAGTAGTTCTTACAGGACACTTACCTCTGTAGCAAAAGCTAAACGCTTTCTTTCGCCACCTGAAAGTGTTTTCAGCCCGTCAAGTCCTCCAATACGTGTGTGCCTCGCGTTGTAAAGGGATAACTGGCGCATTAGCTGATTGACCCTCCTTCTCCGGGCCAAGGCCGTAGTACGGCGATCCATACGGAGACGAGCCTAAGAAATAATCACGTGTTATCATCATCAGTTTAATGGTGTACCTTTTTATCATATTTAGCAATTAAATCTTGATATTTGGTAGCGGCGACAGTAAGTATTTATACTATATACTTTTTAATTTTTTTTTTTAAATTTCGATATGTTTTGATATAATGACTCTATTATATCCAAGATATATTCATATATCATCCAACAGATATTCTTATAATAAATTTATAGTGAAAGAAGCATGCTTTATTTAGGTCATCAAAAAGATTTAACGAAATATTTTTACTATGTAGGTGCAGTTATAATATATAATTATACGTTTACATATATACATATATATATACATATATATATATATATATATATATATATATATATATATATATATATATATATATATATATATATATATATATATATATATATATATATAAAAAAAAAAAAAAAAA
>DWLH01000135.1:0-32744 GCA_018249795.1 Heliconius telesiphe telesiphe | reverse complement strand
GAAGAATGCAAGAGAGATCTGAAAGGCTGTTGTGGGAGGCCCAAGGAGGCTTTCGACCTGGAAGAGGGTGTATGGATCAGATCTTTTCCCTCCGCATGATCTCGGATTTTTGGCCGTTAACCAAAAACTTTTCTGTGATTTTGTGGACTTGGAAAAGGCGTTTGACAGAGTTGTAAGAGCGAAATTATGGAAGATACTACCCCGGTACAATGTGAGTGGACCCTTGCTGCAGGGTGTAAAGTATCTTTACAGAGATCACTCAGCCAGCGTGCGTGTAAAACAAGGTTGCGCCGTGTCAGTTTGATTGTTCAATTTGTATTTGGATAGCTGTCTCCAAGGAGTGAAACAAAGTGACATGGGAGTGAAAGTAGGTGACCTGAATGTGAATTGCTTGCTGTACGCAGATAATGCAGTACTTATTGCAACACCAGAATGCGAGTTGCAGGCATTGGTCACCACTCTGAAAGGTGTGAAAATAATGGTCTAAGCCTCAATGTGAATAAGACAAAGGTTCTGATTTTTGGAAGAGATGAAGAAAGGACGAAATGCAAAATCAGTGTAAATGGTAAGATATTAGAACAAGTGGATGAAGAGGTATACTTGGGAAATATGTTCAGTAGAGATGGAAGATACGAGATGGATGTGGAAAGGCGTACTGCTGTCGGTAACAGGGTTAACGGAGCCTTGGCTGAATTATGAGACGGCAAAACGTCAACACAGCTGCGCGTTTGGCCCTACACAATGCGGTTTTGGTACCGACACTGTTATACGGCAGCGAAACGTGGGTATTACAGAAGAAGAATGAAAGAAATATGAATGCTGTGGAGATGCGATCTCTTCGTAGGATATCCGGAGTCAGCTTAGCTGATCAAATTCGCAATGGAAAGATCACGGTGAGAATGAAGAAGACCGTGCTCAGCTGGTTTGGGCACGTCGAACGAATGAGTGATGAAAGAATGGCAAAAAAGATTTATGATGGAAAAGTGAGTGATAAGAGAGATAGGGGGAGACTTCGGTTGACCTTCGAAAACACAGTATCAAAGATACTGGAGGAAGGTCACGTAAAAAGCATGAGGACCCCCGGAGGGCATGTATGAAGAGGTTGATGACAGTGGATGAGGCGAAAGAGGTATGTAGACAGCGTAGCGTTTGGTGCTCCGTTCTTTCTGACTACTCCACTAGGGATAAAGCGTGAAGCTAGTTTAGTTTAGTTTTTGTTTATTTAAATAAAAAATTGTTTTATTTAGTAAATATAATTTAATTAACAACTTCCCTAAAAATAACCTCCTAACTTAACTCTAAAAATAAGAAGAAGTTTGAAAAATTATTAATTTTGTCAAATCCCGAATATATTGAAAAAACCGGGATCCCGGGATTTTTCTGAAGTCGATATCGAAAATCCCGGTTTTGCTTGAATGGTCCGATATTGCGACCCCTAGTAGGGAGTGAGAAAAGTCTTATTTATTACACATTACACTTGTAGACGAGGGAGGGATAACTAATTACATGACGATTGATCAGCTATGGACCGGGGATGAAAAATGAACATATTAAAACATATATAATGGCTATTAAAAAATAGGGGTTGGTGATAAAAGGGTGAAAATTTAGGGTTGTATATATTTTTAATGCGGTATGAATAATAGATGGCCGATTCTCAGACCTACTTAATATGCTCACAAAATTTCATGAGAAGCCGTTACGGAGGAGTACGGCAACGAACATTGTGACACGAGAATTTCATATATAAGATATAAGTGTTTTTTTTTGTTTTTCTTTTTGATGTCTTTCTTGCAACTGGCAGATATGTTGTATATAACCTTCATTTTATTATTATTATTTCATATATTTATAATTACATATTTATTTATTTATTGTTTATACATATCTATTTTTCAGTATCTTACATACAAAATAATGGCTATAAACGATACTAGTTCCTTCCTATTTTTATTTCCGAAGCATCCCTTCACTACATGAAAATCTTAATTTAACTCAGAGTAATCCAGCACATTATTCTGACTTATTGTCATCTTTCGATAGTAAATACATAAGTACATGCCATCTTAATATTTGAATGATGACTAAAACCATGTTTACAGTCGATCTACTCACTGCCGGGATTTCATGTGAATAGAAATGATCGCGTTAGACGAGTTGGTGGTATTTGCGTGCCCATATTCCTTTTTCAATTGTAAGTATATCACTACCACTGGACAACGCATATGCTGAACCTTTATTTGTCGAAGTGATATTAAATCAATACCAAAATTCTTCTTGGGGTTTTATACAGTCCTAACCTCTACTTCTACTACTACTACTTCTCGACTCTTCTACGACTACTTCTCGTCGTTTCCAAATCTTGGTGGATCAATTTATGCCCTCTTATGAGCACACTTTGATAATGGGAGATTTTAACACTTGCCTTTTTAAAAACAAAAACCCCGACTGCATAAAACTAAAACGAAAATAAATAAGCCCAATAGTTTATTAGGATTAACTATTAGGTCGGGACCTATAAGTAATTCTTCAATCAATAAAATCTTTACCAGGAACCCTTCGTAATTTAAAGAGGTCCCGACTGTTAATCCTAATAAACTATTGGGATTATTTATTTTCTTTTTAGTTTTATGCAGTCGGGGTTTTTGTTTTTACAAATATTTTTTTATTTTCTGTCTAAATCCTTTACTATTAAAGCTGCCCAACTATGGAATTCCTTACCAATTGAGATCAGACATGCCAAAACTTTACTTAAAAATCACTATCGAAATATTTAATTTAGCCTTTGTTATTATCATCAAAATATTTTTTATAAATGTATAAATTTTATTAGCGGACACTTGAACTGAAATTATTAAATATATTTATGAAATTATTTTCAGTTTTCAGTAGGTTTAGTAAGAAAATATAAGCGTAAATAATCAAAAAAAGCTGAAGAAGAAAAATATGTGGAACTTATTATTAGAAAAAATATCTGAATAATTAAAAGGAACAAACAAATTAAGTAAAACTAACTAAAGGAAATTCTTAATATTAAAATATTTTTCTTTATATTAAATATTCCTAATATTGAAATATTTTTCTATATTAAATACGACAATTTTTGCGACCAATATCAAATAAAATCGGAAAAGATTAAAATTACAATTTATCAAGTGGTTAACAACGGTATAGATAACCGAACTGAGATAACGAACCATTCTTTCCAAAATACACTTAAATACTTAACAGTAAATAAAAAGTAGCGGGCGATGCCGCGCAGGGCCAAAACTTACACCACACCAAATTTTTTTAAATAATCTAATTAATCTACTAATTGAATAAGCTAAGAGAACTAAAGAAAACAAATATAAATTAATTATAAACAGCAAATAAATACATAAAAATTTACAGTAGATCGAAAATGTATGAACATTTACAAAACCTTGACGGTTATGTAAATGTTCGTCGTCTGTCCGTTCATGTCGGTCATACCGTGCGGCTCGTAGGCTACCTCGTAGGCTAGTACAGTAAATTATAATTTCAATCTAAATGAAATGCTAAAGGTGACTATTATATTTATTTTGATAAGGATAAATACCAAATTATAGAAAATACATTAATAATAAGCTGATATATTTAAATTAAATATATTTAAATAGTTACTGTAGTTCAACCTTCAGAGATAAACATATACCATCGCGGACTTTTTTATATATTTTTTAAAGGATAAAATATATTTGTAAAACATTATTTTTGTGTGGCTCATAAGATCGAGTCAGCGCTCGTCATGTAAGCATTCAAGAACCTCATTTAGGCGATCTTTTCTTCAAATAACACAATTCCTTGTTGCCTAGCGACGGATGAAATAAATTGACAAAATAAATTGCATGTCAAATTGAAAGATATTTTAATATATTAGTATATATCAAGAATATTACAAATATGAGAAATAAAAAGTAAACTATGACCATCCCAAGACCCTCAAGTATCTCTGTACCAAATTTTGTCACAATTGGATCAGCGGTTTGGCCCTGATTGCTACACAGACAGAAAGACAGAGTTACTTTCAAATTTATAATATAGGTATGGATATGTATGATTTATTTATATATATTAATTATTGTGTGTATTTTACTGTATATAAATATTTATTAATTTATGTTTTTCTATTTATTTATTTATTTACCTACTACCTATCTACCTTACTTACTTAGTTAGTTAGTTTGTTTGTTTTTATTATTATTATTAAATAATATTCTGCAATTTAAGGCACCACCCACCATCTTTTTTATACAACTCCAACCAATCAAACGACCAAATGTAGCCTGGAAGAGATCGCTCTAAGCGATAAGGCCGCCTTACTGTACACTTTATTTCTGTTTATTTTGTATATAATTTGTGTAAATTTTTATGTGACGAAGCTACTTGAATACGCTAATATCTGGTACTGATTCAAATTATAAATTCCTTCATGTTGGATAAATGGTTCATTTACAGAGGAAGGCTTCAACTATACCTATAGGTAAATGTAACGCTAATCGTTTTAATGTAACCCGCTATACCTGCGGTCAGTGTTACTATGACACTGAGAATGTATCATGTGACATGACTAATTGTAAGTCCTGTTTCATATAGAACCACCATGATCTTAATAAGTAGAAAAAAAATATTAAAATATTGTAATTTACAACACAAATAACCAAACCAAATACTGATTGAAATTAAAATGTAAAAAATGAAGTACTTTTACTATTCACAGATAAACATCTTCAGCTGAATGTTTGCGAGTGTAAAGATGGTCAGTAAAATTGCTAAAGTAACAGAACATCGCATCTCTGCGATCACGTAGTGCAGCATGGTCATGACGGTGACCATGATCCATGACGATATTAACACCATTAAAATATGGTTGACCATCTTTTTTCATTACTTTTAAAATATAAAAATGCAAGTGTTTTATTATATTAATATAAAATTATATTTAAAAAAAATTAATAATAATACGATTCTTATATGTGACCGACTTGTGATCCCACACATTAGGGGCAATCCATAAATCACGTGAGCCTCGAAAGGGGATAGATGGTTCGGCAAAAATCACGATATATCACAAGGGAAGGTGGTGAGGGTGAATTTTTGTAGTAAGATATCACGTGTATTTATTTTGTTAATGTGCTTGTTAAAAAAAATGCTCACGTAGATACTAGCACAAATGTTTTTAGCGTGATTATACTATTCCTTTTATTATTTTTATATCCATATCCTTAACGTACTTAATTTTCTGGAATAAAATTAGATAAAACTTTTCATTGTATTTTATAAAAGATAATATTCAACATTTTCGTTAAGTTATAAATTATAGGAAGAATAGTGTTATGAACTTTGGCGCGACATAAATACACTAAAACATTTTTCATCGTCTTTCATTTGTTTATCCGGAGGTAAAACAGCTGCCGCTCATTTTGCTAATTATTGAACATGAATAAAAAGCTACAAATAAAATTTATTGTTTTTAAAAAATTATAACGCTACCAATAATATATATCAACTAAATGAATCTCTATCTTTCTTTGACATAGGTAGTGCATCAATTTCTATAAAAATTGCACTGTTGTAAAGAAAGATGAAATAGTATTTCAGTAAAATAAAACAACAAATAACTCATAAATGTTTATTTTAACTCTGCATACTAACATATACAAGACATTGTATACAAGCGCTCGACTCGCAGTCGCTTATCCTAAGCTTAATTTACAAGAAGACTTTGGCTCCTTCTGTAGAACATTCATTAGCACTTCATCTAATTTGTCACACTTTGCAATTTAAAAATCAAAATGTTATTTGACGACTTTTAGAGAAATTCAAAGTTTATTTATAATATAAAAAAAAACATAGGAGAAAAACAACATATACATATTTTGTCATTATATAGAAGAAAACATACAAATAGTAATAAATTCATGAAATATACAAATGTTTCGGAATATTAAAGAATAATATATAATTTGAATAATACATAAAAAATTGACATTTTATATACAATATAAGTTTGGAAAAATTAAAATAAAATTTAACACAAGACCAATTTTGTTAACTTTCATAAAAAAGAAATGACCTATATCAAAATAAAAATTAATTAAAACATTTCACTGGCTTACTAATAACTAATAATCAAATTTCTCTAACAAGTCACGTACAGAAATGATAAAATTAAAAAGACATACCCTCATCGTGCACGTAAGTTTGATCTTTACACAAAGAGATTTGACAAAAAAGAAACAAGAAGTTTTCCAACCAATAACAATTATATATAAATTTTTTTTTTATAAAACTGGCGGGATATTTTCGATGTGACAAACGTCAAACTCAAAATGACAAAACTCTTCATGCGACAATCAAACTGTGTAATAAAATATATTTTCTTAAAAAATGAAATTTAAGAAAACGAATTTAGAATTTCGTTGAAAAACTCGCTTAGAAATGACAATTTAAAAAAAATCCGAGGTGAAAGTGAAGTATGGTACTCTTATAGAGATTCAAATTATTCATAACCAGTCTATTAGTTACTATTCACTGCCCATTTACTATTTACATTCGCTTGGCGTTTGGGCCAGTTTAAACTAGAAATTACTAAATTATACACAAATTTAATATTACAATATAAAGGAGTTGCGATACAAATAATAATATAACATGCTAATTTTGTAATTTAAAATAATTAATTATTCTAAAATAATTGAACACGTTTTAAACTTAGGTATTTCATAAGAATGGCATATTTTAGAATAAACCTTTTTTTTTTATATTTACAAGTAAAATAAAAAGAAAAACTCCTTTACACAGTAATCTAGATACATATCTAATACTCTCAAAAAGACAATGAACCAAAGGCACCCATTAAGTGTACTTGTGTAATTAAAATTGAATAGTGACACCCATTTTAAATTTGCAAGAACAAATTTCGTATACACCTGAATGTCTCTTCTAATACTTTAAGAACTCTAGATACTATAATGTAATGTTTGTTGAATTTATTTAAAAGAAATAAAATAATAACCAATTATATTACAAGTTTCGAAATGACTTATAAAGTTTAACTTTTACAAAAAGTAGAATTTGTTTATAGGTAACCATATTTAATCAATTTTTGTTCAGTATTGTTGTATACAATGTAACAAGCAAATATAAAAATTTTACCGTATTTATTTGCTCCTGTTATAATTAATATCACATTCACCATGAATTTTATTAATTTATAATTAAATAAAAAACAATATTTAAATCACATTGTGATGTATACATTTAAAGTGCATATATTCAAAATCCGAAACTTAACTGGGTTTAAAATGTTTAACAAAAAAAGGTCCTACAAAATTTGAACTGCAAGGAATGTTGGGGTTCACTACACATATGTACATGTTAAATGTTCATTTTAGTATTATTATACAAGTTATACAAAACATTAACTATTATACAACTGTGCTCTCTCGCCAAATATACATCACAATCATTAATTTATACAAATAATAAGTGTCTTATCATTTCTATTACTTCACTATTATTTGAAAAAACATCAAATTCTCTATTTATCTATATACAATGTAATTTTTATAAATGTTAATAATCGTACGACATACATTTGGCTCGAGTGTATATCTTAATTATAATAAAGCTTCTGGACCTTTATTATACAAGTCCTATAACTTACTATGTAAATAACTTATGAAAAATTAAATCATAGCTCAATTATTAATGTAGTGTTGTTATTTTATTTACATAGAAAGGACGCGAATATATAAAAAAGTTACCTATTTAAATATGAAGGTTAATTTATAATAATCCTAACATTCGAAAAAATGAAATATGTGAAACCAATGAAACACCAGTGAAAACAATTTGTTTATATACATTTGAGATCTGAAATATAATAATGAAAGCTCTTACAATTAACCTAACTTCTAAACAGCTTATAAATTATGCATTAACATTCATTTTCAAATTTGGTTGTACTGACATTTATGTACAGAAAACTTAAGTTGCAAGTGTAATTTTATAATAAAAACTGTGATACTATTAATATTATGAAAGAAAAGCCCCACGCTGAGTAGAGCGAAACTAGTGTCAAAACTCTCCCTTCTCTACTTTCCATTCAAATTCAAAGAACCAGATCGAGGGAAGAACACAATCAATTACCTCAAGTGGGATCGAATCCGCTTCCGCGTTTACATTCAACACTGTCGCACTGCGCTACAATTGCTTAATATTGTTGAAGCATTTATTAAAACAATTGAATTAAGAAAAATATTATATAATCAAATGTTTGAACTCAATGGACATTCAAATTAAATTCGTCGTGTAAATCAGGTATATAGCATTTAAAAATTATATTTAGTTCTTTTTATATGTTATAAAAGAAAACATCGAGATGATCTTATTTTTTATAATAATAATTACGCTGTCAAATATTTTGCAAATTAATTTTAAACAGTGGTATAAAAGCAAAAAAAATGTATTAAAGGAAAGCTATATTCTTTAATAACCCCTCAATAAGGTATCAGAATACTTTTCTCACATAACAAGACAAAACATTTTGACCAAATAATGTTATCCGAACATTATTATTCAATTTGAGCATAAAGAAACACTACAATTTCATTCCAAGCATCAAAAATCTATAAACAAAAAAAAAACCATTCTATTTTTATTCCTTCACAAACGATATGCACATATATAATTTATCTCATCATACTCTTCCTTCGTTCACTTCTCTCAGCACTGGGTTCCCACTCAGCATCGTCAGGGTCGTCTCCATCAAAGACCAGGGGTGACATTGGTGACAGGGAGCTGGACTCGCACTCGTCTAACTTGGGCGTATCCGGCGTTGTAGGACGGTAGCCCTCTGGCATGTTGCTCAGCATTTCTAGATACTGGTCCTCTTGTAATGGGAATTGTCGGGGCGAGTATGGTGGCACTGTCTGAAATTATAGAATATATTTCTTTGTTAGTAGATTTTATGAGGCCGGCCGTGGCGCAGCGGCACAGAGTGTGACTGTAAACGTGACTGGTTGTGGGTTCGATCCCCACTCAACTATTTAAATTTATATTTTCAAATCATCGCTCTGGTGGCGAGGCATAGCACGGTGTTGAGGTCCACCATTTAGCAAAATGTCCCCTTTAGCAAGGAGAATGCTATTTAATATATAAATATCTTAATTGTTAATATATTTAATACTGGCTTTTTACTTTTTTTTGCATTAAAAAATTGTAAAAGAAAATGTTTTATTTAGTTTTTTGTTTTATGATAGTGTAAGTACTAATAGGTAATTATATTAATGTGTTATTTATTTCTTCTATGGTAACATATTTTAAAAATATAATATAGTACATTTAAATTTTATATGTTTCTAAATATTTTCCTCTTCCTAGTACACAATTAGCAATTTGAAAAAAAATATTAAAGCTTGCCTCATGCATATTAGGCGAAGGTTGCCTCTGGAACTGTACTTGAGGCTGCACTTGCACTAGAGGCTGCATTTGGACTTGAGGTTGCACTTGCACTTGAGGTTTCAACTGTGGTAGTGGTTCCACATCATTGTTCTCTGCAACATGGTTTCTTCGGGAACGTTGTTTCCTCATGTACTTATTTCTTTCCCTGGTTTCGGCTCGTGTGTGTCTCGCTTGTACTGCAGCTTCTGATATGTCCTCATCCTGGGAATAGATTTTATAAAAAATAATATAATCTTTATTGTGGTCCAAGACAAAATTCCACCACTCGACACGCAATTTCGAAAATTGGAGAATGTAGTGTCTTAATACTAGATTCTCGTTGCTTTCTGTTGAGCAAAGGTACTGTTTTCCCGGTATCTATGTATTGTAAAGTTGAGCATAAGAGGATTATTAAAGTGAGCTACGAGTGCTCATTTACTTAATACTAGGTTCCCAGGTTCCCTCTGCCTACTATAAGTAGCTATAACAATAAAAGAAATTAAAAAAAATATGTATTTGTTTACAAAACTTTTTTTAGCCTCATGGTGTGTCCGACTTATTAATATAGCAGGAAATTAATTATTCTTATTTCCTGACTCTGACAACAAGAATAAGCGCGGCGTTAAGTCGCCACTCAGCACGCAATGTCTCGATAGTAGAGCGGTGCATAGAGAATGTTTTGACATTAGGTTCTCCGTCTACCCTGCTATAAGCGGGACACAACATCAATTAATTATTTATTTATTAAAAAAAACTCACATCACTCTCTATGGACATGCGGTTAGACTTCAGAACGCCGTTGTTAAGCGGCGTTTCCGGTATTTCCATAACTCGCCATCTGTAAATAACAATTATTTGATTATCAGTAAGAAAATTATTATATTAAACAAACCTACTTGTGTTATAACACTGTCTGAAAAGGTTTTTTTAAATTGTATTATATATAATACTTTTCATCTGATATTGTAAGTGTAATCCGAATTAATAGGAATAAGGTGTCTTAAACTATTTTCCTTTCCTTGTTCCTACATCACCATGCATTAAACCAAATATATTAAATATAAAATGATTAGTGTAAAATATATTAAATATAAAAATTAAAAGCCATCGTGTTGAAGTGGCGGCGTCTTAGCAGTATCTTACTATAACGCGATGGTTGTGGGTTCGAGCTCAACTCGGGGGAACACATTATTTTCATTTGTCCAATAGGGCGACACCCGGTGACACGCACGACGTCCCACCAATAAACACACTTTGTCTCTTGGGTGGAAACACTATATTCTATTTCCTATCCTACTATATTCTAAATAAGAGTGATAAACCTTGGCAAAAAACACAAAAAAAAGCAACATAAAATCATACTTAGGTGTAATAATTTCTTTATAATTAAGTATTTCGGGGCGTGTACTGGCGGCTACACTCTGCGGTATCACTATATTGTCAATGTCGTAGGACTGCCGTCGGAGCGCTCGGTACTCTGTGCTGCTTCGACTTCGCCTGGAAATTTGAAACATTAGATTATTTAATAATCACTTTTCATATATTTTTTTAATGATCGTAGGTAGGAAAAACGCGAACGCGTGGGTTCGATTCGCGCTCGGTGGAATAAAATATTTTCGTTACCTCGCTTTGGTAACAAGACAATGCGCGGAGTTAAGTTCCAAGAGACAACACGCAATGATCCAAATTCAAAGGATATTAGAGGCCATCATGGCACAAAACGATTGTTGTGGATTCAATTCTCATTAGGAGGAATAGTATTTATAATTATATTTCCATTATTTTAATTTTCCCGATCTGATAATGCGAAGCGCGGTGTGGGTTCAAAAACATGACGCAAAATGTCTCAGAAAATGGTGGGATTACACAGACTAGATTATCAATATTATTAATTATTACATAAATTAATTTTGTATTTTCCTAGTTTTTCTTTTTTATTTTCTTTTTTTTTATATATATTTGAAATTTTGTACATACCTGTCTTGCCCCGACGTAGAAGTATCATCATCTCGGTCTCGCTCTTTTATTTTCCTTGATAATGGCGGACGACCTCTTTTCAATCCTTAAATAAGAATTAGAAAAGATTGTATAGATAAAAAAATATATAAAATATAATTTTTAAAATTTATGTAAAATACAATATACAGCATTAAAATAAAATTTAATACATTTTTTTGCTTTATTCCGCATTTAGTAAGGCAGACAGTGTAAACCAAGCGTTAAGTCTCTCTCTCCTATCCCTTCTCGCCAAATTTTCGATTTAGTGTGTGAAGTGGCGGAAATCAACGTTGCGCTTTGTCTATTTTCCTTTCTGGCTCTACTTATTCATCCCATTGCTTTTTTCCTTAAAAGGTACGGAACCCTCAAATGAAAAACTATATATTTAAAAAACGCAAATAAAAAAATATATAAAACAATAACAAACAACCAACTCACTAGTAGCATGTCTCCGCACGGGTCGCGGCGGGTGCGCAGGCGGTCGCGAGTTCGATGCCTGGGAGTGCCCGTGTGAAGTGTTTGAAGTGCCGTGGTGAGCCCCTCGCCACGACCTCAACCGGGAACGGAACCAGGAACGCGATGATAGAGCGGACAGGTGTATTGAAGATGATATATCTGAGAGCAAATTGTTAATGGCGGCTATTAATATTATTAATTTATTATAATTACCAGATAATGAAAATAAAATTATAAATTTATCCCTTTTTTATTTTAGCTTCACGCTGTATCCCAGGCAGAGGTAGTCCTAGTGGTAAGACACTCCAACTGCTAAAACCAAATTATCGAGACATTGCGTGTTGAATGGCGGAGCCTGCCTTTGCTTGTTAGCAAAGCAAGGAAATGAAAATATTAAAATTTAAATAACTTTACCGTATAGACTTGGACTTTGGTTTTACTTTTAGGAATATTCTTACATTCAATTATTTTCTACCCAAGTAAGTGCACAAGGCAAAATTTCATAAAGGTCTAACTTTATGTTGGCCACGACTCGCCGACCGTACTGTAGCTAAGGTGATTGATAAACAAATAAAATATATACCTTTAACATGACTCAATACGGGATGATAGCACGGATCCACGAGTGCGATCCTCTGTTGCGGGGCTAGCGTTGAAAATGGCGGCAACGGTTGCGTGGGCTCAGCCCGACCCGTACACACTGCACAACTTTCCACTCGATGTTCGCAGCTACATCTGGAAATTGTTAAGACAAAATTAAAATGTGAATAATTAAATTCAAATAAGGTCCCACGTCGATTTACCTCAACGTCACAAAGCGTGGCGTTGAGGTAAATCAGTCAACGTTTCGAAAATTGGTTGGTGCGTGGGGAGCTGTCTTAATACTAGGTTCCCTCTGCCTACGGCAGGATACAGTGTGAAGCTTAAAATAACACACTAACATTTAAGAGTTCCGTATCTCAAAAGAAAAAAAACCGAAGCCTTGTATGATCACTTTGTTGTCAGTGTGTCTATGAAGACTCCTTTTATTCAAGAAAACATTGTGGTATCTAGCTTAAAATAATATTAAATAACTCTCTCTAGTAAGACAAATCGCGGCGTGGAGTTCCGCCATTCAATAGAATGTCATAACACTAGATACTTCTTGTTTACCCTGTTGTTATACAGGAAAGTGCGTGAAACTGATTTTTTTTTTGTAGGAATTGAATCCACAACCATCAAATATACAACTCGCCACCCCATTGTGCCGCGATAGCGTCAAACATACAAACACGCACAACTTACCTAACATCAGACGGTTTAGCCGCTTTAGGGGTGGCTATATGCAAGTTGTGCATTTGCAACAGTTTCCTTTTCTTAAAAGTGTCCCTCCTCAAGGGACGCACCCTCGCACAAGTGCAAGAATCCTCATCACCGGGCAAACTGCCCTCGTAGCCGACGGGTTCACCTTCAAATTCTACTGGACCTTTGGCTTCTCGGACCTGGAATTATATTGAGATATATTAACTAAATTATATTATAACAGGAGACCGTCGTGGCACAGCGTCTAAAAACGCGATTGTGTGTTCGATTCCCACTTGAGATAATTATTTTCATTTACTTAATCTGGTATGATGACACAACGCGTGGAGTTCCGCCACTCATTATGCAATGGCTCGAAAATTGAACGAAAAGTGGGTAACAAAGTGTCTTAATACTAGGTTCCCTCTGTCTAGTCTGTTAAATGAGGGAATCAAGGTAAAACTTTAAAAAAATTAAAACTTTACTGGAATATATTGAGAGTTCATTTTAAATTATTGTCCTACGTCACTTTAAGTCTAAATCGAGACATTTCACGCCGCCAAGACTCGCGTCTACCAGAACGGAGAAAACAAAATAATTGAATTGAGCGGGGATCGCACTCACAACCATCACGTTTATAGTGAGACGTTATCCCATTACGCCGCGACGGCCTCAAGGAATGAAAATACTCTAATATATATTTAAATTAACAATATAATATATATTTCTATGATGTTTTAAAACTTAATGAGGAAAAATAATTAAAACCTAACAAAAGAAAAAACTGATTTAATAATCAGTTTTTTCAGTTTATGTTAATACATACATATATTACTGTACCTTCTACTTTATATGTAATGTGTTTATGTACATGTTTGTGTAGAAATACATAAATATAATTAATTCAAAAAATTGTAATAAAATATTTCAATAACACGTCTACTGTTAATATATGTATATATCTCTCACACAAAGTAGTTTCTCATAGTCTATTTTCGGATATACAGAATATGCATTGCATTCGATGTCGCTACAAATATAAAGGGCGGGGGGAAATCAATAAAGCGGATCACTATTAAAAGAGCTATCGGTTGAATGGCGTCGAATTGAAAGTTTAACTATATTACGAGTCCATCACTTCTTAAATAATCAATGTCGACCGACAGCAGAGTTTCAGGTCCGAATATCAAATTGATCTTAATATTACAGTTTCAACAAAATATCATATAGTTTAGAAAAAAAAAATTGCATAATTTAGCGGAAATGTATCAACACAACAGTTCCAGAAACATATTTATAAAAAGTATTTTTTTTGAGTCTTTGCGTGTTGAGTGCAACTGCACAACCCCGCACGCAACCGGGAAATAATGCATTCTTTTCCCAGAAATATATATTTTTTTATTTTGATTCTTTTAAAGCTGTATAAGACATTGCCATAGCGATATTATATAAAAGTCTTGATTAAGACAATCATTCATTAACAAATGATTATTTTTTAAAAGAAATATGAAACTACTTGAATTGAATATTTATAAAATAAAATTTATAAACAAACTATCACTTAGAAGTGCTTGTCATATGACTAATATTACCAATATTGTTTATTTAAACTTAAAAGCATAATAAAAGTTTCTTTGAAAGTTATTCACCCGACAATGGGCGGCGTTGAGTGAAATTTTATATTGTAGGTATTTATGTGTACGATAAAGAAATTTTGGGTGAAAATGATGCCTTATCAACGCGGTATTAGTATATTTTAATCGTTGTCAAATTTAAATAGCAAGGTTATAATAATGATTGAGTCTGTTATGTTTTATGCTTTGTTTTAATTTATATTATTTATTAATTGAATAAACAATAATTGACAATTTATCTAGTTACATATAAATTTAAAGATAAATGGCACAATGGTGAATGGTGGCAAAATGGTGGTGAAACAAAAAGGTGTTAAATTATTAATTACTTATATTAAAAAGTATTATATTCAAAAATTATATAATTTTTGGTTTTATAGGTCTCGAATAACAATATCTAGTAGATACACATTTGACACATGCATTTTATTTTTACATACTTATTTGTAATTTAAAAATGTAAAAAATGAATTGTTACCTACTATTATCCTTAGTTTATGAGAAAATTATACTTGAAAATATAAGAAATAGTTATTTTGTATTTTCATCCTTACTGTGAGATGGCATTAATTATTAGATTACTATCTGAAACTTTATTCGTAACTGGTGAAACTGGTCGTTGAGTCATATTTTAGTTGCTTTTATCATATTTATAAAGCTACGATGCAATTTATTAGCCTTCACTCTAACGAAAATGTAACTTTATTCAATGATACATGTATATAGAATTGGAGCCAGTCGTGGCACAGGGGCACAGGGGCACAAGAGTGTGACTGTCCACGCGCAGGTCGTGGGTTCGAATTCCACTTGAAGAAATTAAAATACCGGAATGCCTGCATAGTTCGGCGGAAAGTGGGGAGAGACTGCTGTGTGTGGGATACAGCGTGAAGCTGACTATTATTAAATACATATTTTATAAAATACATTTTTTTTATAACCATTCATATTATATTTCCATTTGCGTAAATAGGTTTACATATATGTTATAGTACATTTAAATAACAATCACTTCATTAGAAAGAAAATAATTTTGTAACTCGAAAAATCTCCATAATCTTTTGTATACAACCTACAGTGTAACTGTAGAGGATGAAAGGTTAGTACCCGACCTAAATACCGCCAGATAAGATTAGTTACTGAATTCAATACTCAATACGTAACTACTGAAACTCGTCGAAATATTTGTTGGTATGATTGGTATTCTCTTTTTATATAAAAATCTTTTCTTATAGAATCTATTGATTTTAGTTTAGTTTAGACAGTGATGTGAAATGAGTCTTAACGAATACGAGAATTCATTATTTGACTATTTGATTAGTAGTTTGGTTTATCCAGTAAAATTAGGAAAGCTGAATAACGGTAAAAATACGACTTACAATAAAGTCGTATGTTTTAATTATATAACAATATCTGGTATAACGAACTTACAAAAAAAAATGTAAATGGGGCCAGTTGTGGCGCAGGGGCACAAAATGTGACTGAACGCGACTTGTTGTGGGTTCGATCCTCACTCGAGGAAATGAAATATACATAAGCGGAAAGTGGGGAACGAGTGTCTAACACTAGGTTTCCTTTGCCTGCTCTGCTGTGTGCAAGATACAGCGTGAAGCTGATTTAATGTAAATACATGAGAATCATGTGGCTGCAAAGCTTTGATTATTCAAAAACTCGTTGAAAGTTTAAAATAGGTCACTATATGGCTATATCACTTTTGCGCAAACTCAAGAACGATTTAGAATTTTTCGACGATGCGTTAAAACACATTAACATTTTTGACAAGGGTAATATGGTTTTTAAAAAACCTATAAAAATTTGAACGTAGCGTGATTTGAACCCGCGCCTCTTGGAAACCGTCCAAGCGCTCTGGCCGATAAGCCATACGTTCTCATCAAGCTTCGTCAAATTTTTTATACGCTTGTTACAACTTATTTATGTTGTTAGAATCTCTGTAGGGAGATTTTAAATTTTTTAGTAGCGTTGCGTTCAACGTGCAATTTTTTAAAACACCGGCAAAACATGGAGAGCCTTCACATTAAGCCAACTCTGCCATATAAGTGAAAAAGTTGGAAGCAAAAGATATTACATACAAAATCTGCCACCTAAATCAAAATACTCTAAAAATGGAGAACGGGAAAATGCAGAATGGAGTGTCACACACAACAAATAATTAATCAAGTACATTTGAAGGGCTGTATAGACGAAGCAAGGGGCGGGTAAATGAATAGAAGTCGACTGACCTTCGAAGTTGAATTTATATGGTAATATTGTAAAGGACCAACAGTGTTACCCATTTAGTTAAGAGTAAAAAAGAAAAATATCTTTGCTTAATAGTACCCTAAATACTTTGAATATTATTTTCTCTAGTAATAGTAGTAGATTTTAGAATAAAATAAAATAAAGTTTTGTAAGTGTAATATTCCTAGAGTGGGCTCTTTAAAATATCTAGTGCATTCAGATTTACGGAAATCTCAACTGCGCCACGGTAGCGTGTAATATGACGCAATGTATCTTTAAATTTGTATTCTATAATAAAATAAACAAGTACCTGTACAAATTCATAATAATATAATATAACCAATTATTATAACTACAATGAGTTACACCAATGTTTTTGTTATCAGCATGTGTAAAAAATAGGTGACTTGAGAAAAAAAATCTGTTTTCATTTTGTTCCTCTCTTTAAAAGTTACTGAGATATTTAAGATTACGATCTTTGCGGCACAATCTGGCTAAGTGGCCACTAACATGTGACGTCATGATGCGTATTGAAAGTCGCCGCTTACGAACACCTTCAATACTTTGGCTCGTTGCGCTCTCGGGGGTTAAAAAATATTGTATAGTGTCTATGTATACCAATTCCAGTACAAAAATACCCTAAAATGTTATATTCATATATAGATATTCTTTTATATAGTTATGTTTTTCATCATCATAACTTTCTCTTCCTGGTCTTTTTAACTTAACATTATATTAAATTTAACTTTTATTATTTTTAAAGTTCAAGATACGCAATACTTTAAAATCATATAATTTACATCAATCCCACCTAAAAACTTAAAAAGCCTCATTCAGTTTATTTCCTATAAAGAATTAAATACACTTTTTGTAGTCCTATTGTAGGCACAGACCTATTAAAAGGTGAATATTTAAAAGTGAAATTAAAATCTTTTTTTGTTGCGCCTGCTTGTTAAACACGAAAAATGTAAGATTGTCTTTATTATCATTTAATATTTTTGGAAGCTTATGTTTTTTTTTATAGTTGAGTTGTTATGCGCCACAGACTTTTGTTGTCCGTGCCTTTTTTGTACTTAATTGATTATTAAAAATGTTATTTTTTCTTTTTAAAATGTGAAGTGGACATTAATATCTTGAATGGTTTCGAGTTTTTGGCCATTGATTATGTTGGAAGCTTATGTTAAACATTATCTATATGGAAATGTTTGTTACCTTTGCCGTTTGAAACTCGACAAAAAAAGCAGTTGCCTTTTGATAACATTTGATTAAAATACTAACATAAATGAAAAGTCGCATTTCAGCGGCTATATGATAATCACCGTTCTTAAATATCGTGCTATACAAATATCGCGCAACCATAATAAATATCGACTTTTGTTAAGTTATCCGACTGTCCATGTATTTACAAAACTTCATAAGAATATTTCATAAGAATAATATAATATACAGCGTAAAGCTGATTAAATTTGATTAATATCTAAAAAAGAAATTCGAACACAACTACAATAAATGAAAATATTAAGTGTAAACCAAATTACACATCAAATTTCTTGCACGTAAACACTCCGCTTCACCCGTAATCGCACATGACACTCTCCGCGTGACGTCACGCAGTAGCGGGCAAAAGAGCGCAAATTTTAAAAAGCGGCGAAACTTTACAAATCTGTAACTTTGGAAATCCTGACCCGATTTCGATGAAACAAAAACTATTAGTATTAATAGGCACGAGTACACGTACGCATTAAATACAGTAACTGTTATAGTAAAAATTTTAAGTATTGGTGTGACTCATTGAAATGGAATTTATATATATGTTGTATGTCTGAATCATACTAGAACGTTTGTTCTAGTATGATTCAGACATACAAATTCTTCCAAATTCTTCCTTCCCTTCTTCACAAATTATTACTTTTTTCATCTTTAAGCACTGTTCCGCATATAACAGGGGTTGGCTTTTTTCACATTATGCCCGAATTAGAGATATTCTGCATTGAGTGGGGGGAACCCAACGTCGCATTTTGCCTTACCAGAGCATTAAAAACATACAAATATTTTTATACAAAAATATTTTTATAGAGGTATTTAAACCCACAACAACAGTATACGTGACAACAGGTGAATTTAATAAAAAAAAAAAGATCTAAGTTGGGCGAATCAATACATTATGTAACACAAAACCACTTTAATAATCGGAAAAATCATGTCAATCTCGCATTATGTTTAATTGCGGTAATATCCTTGAAATCTACTATAGTATTATAATAATAAAGACGCTATAGTGGTGCAGTGGTGACGAACTCATTTGAATGTGACATTTAAGGTTCAAAACTATATATGTATAGACATTATAATATATAATTTTTTTTTTTAATTGCCTTAGTTTCTACTCCGCCATTTAGCTCTATTTTTGTTTACTGTATGCATTTTGACTGCTTCTTTAGTTTCAAATTTCAGAAACAGTATAATTGGTAATTAATTGTTTCTTTGCTAGCGACAAATATTTGTGTAATCGGGTATTTAATATGTATTTGTTTGTATAATAAGACTATTAGTCAGCCGCGGCGCAGGGCACTGTAAACGCGACTGGCTGTGGGTTCGATCCCCATTCGAGAAAATATTATTTATATTTTCATTTCTTCGATCTGGTGTCGAAGCAAAGGGCGACTTTGAGTTCCGCCGCTTAACACGCAATGCCTTCGGAATTCGGCTGAAAGTGGGGAACGGAGCGTCTTAGTTATAGGTACCCTCTACCATACAGAGTGCGGGGGTGCAGTATGAAGCTTTTTTTTTAAATTAAGCAGTATTAACTGAATATGAGAAAAATGTCAAACCGTACAAACATTTTTGATGATTTTATTAAAACTCCTAAACCACCTCTTTGGTATATATATATATATATATATATATATATTTAATAAAGGAATAAACAGAGTGTTTTTGTCAGCACTACTTTGAATGAAGCCACAGTTTTCATTAATCTTACAAAAGCCTAAACATTTTTCCAAAAATGAAAAAGTGATTATTTCAAACAAAATAAATAATAAAATTATCGTTGTACAATCTCATCAACGACGCACGCAGACCTATCAAAGGGAAATCGACGCATACGCCTCATTCCGAAATCGAGTCGCAGGTATTGGCGGCAAAGTTCAAAGTTTTTGAACCTTTAGTAGTATTTTTGTAGGAGTATGTGTTTACATTATTGGTATCTATGCGAAACTGAGTCAGACTAAAAACATCGTGAAATGAAAATGAAATGAAAAAAATCCTACGTTTAAACTGTTGACGTATCATGATTAATTTCTTTATATTTTACCCTATATGCTGTTCCCGTAAAAGGAGCGCTGACGCTTTCGCCCTTATATAAAATAAATCAAAATACGTAAATATATGCATGAGTTAAAACATAAAAAATAGGTTTCGAATAGAGCAGAACCTATTCCGATTTTTTCGTAGGCTAAAAATAAAAAGTCTATTTCACATGTATTTGTATGTTATCTGTTCATCACAATAACTATATACATATTTTGTATCTGTACAGACACAGATATAATATACAGATACAAATCGTACGGTATGGAACTATGTATGTGCAAATATATAGATTGATATTATACAACACAATAGACACACTTTCATCTACGTTGCATTTTAATTAGTCGTATTTTATATAAAGAGGTGACGACCTTGTGATAAGTAACAAGTTTTATTGTAATTCTAACAAAATTTAATTAGGAGAATCTAAAAAAAAAATAAAAAAAGTTATCACACGGGTGTGTTTTTACACGGAAACGTAATAATGAAAGCACTACCCGCATTTCAATCTTTACTTTTCTGAGATACATGTACCATACATGTTTAATTACCACCACTAAGTGGACTAAGCAGTCTAAGAATTATATTCCTCGCTCCGATAACAAGACAGAGCGCGGCGTTGAGGTCCGCCACTCAACACATTTACACACATAATAAAAAAATTATGAATAGTGTGAATAATGGAAAATAAATATTTGTATTATTCTCAAATATAAAATCTACATAATTAAAATTATATAAAATTCACTCAATAAAGAAATACGCAACTTTAAGTAACTATAAAACTAACCTGTCTATGCAAATCATTGTGCTGTCGAATCTTATACTCCAGCTCTTGGACTTGAACTTGCAGCCAACACCAACGGGATGCGATGGACGCGCGCGCCTTCTGCCATGAATATAACGCACGTTTCTCACTGAAAATATCAAATATACAATAAAATATATGTACTTAAAGAGGTCGTCGTTGGAAAGCGTCTAACGCGATAGTTGTTGTTTAATTCCCACTTTAGGGAAAAAAAATATTAATTTCCGCGCGGTGGGATACAAGTGTCCTGACACTTTGTTTTCTCTGGCTACTCTGCTTTATGGAAAAAATATAATTGTTGATCCACCGAACAACCACTCTATATAAAATGTGCATTTCCTTCATAATTTTGGTTTACACTGTATTAACTAATAGAAGAGGAAATCTATTTTTGTAGCTTTGAAAACTCTTGACAAAAGACATTGAGTAATTAGCTGCAAAACTCAACTCACTTTGTGTCTAGATTGATTCATCTTTTACAGTAGCACATAGTCACTAGATCACAAAAGTAGCAAATTTCTATGTTTATCAAAATATTTTTCTCATATAGCAGGATAGGCACAGGAAATGTAGTGCTAACACATTGGTTCTTTACAAAAAAAAACATTGGTTCTTTTCTCAAATTTTTTAGACATTCCATGTTTGAGTACCAGATCTCAATATCTTCTCACTCAAAATCTTTTGTCTACAAGAGAAGGATATTTTTTTTTATTATATATAATTACTTCCCTAAATGGATATTGAAAATCCACAGTAATGATTGTGATTACAATCAGTTATTATAAAAAATACTATAAATTATAAAACTAATAAAATAACATTTTGTAGGTGGTGCTACAATTTATTTACAATTCAATAATTATCAGGGAGAGCCAAAACAGGTCATCAATTCTTTGTAAAAAAATTACAATACATAGGAAAAGTATAAAAATACATATGTATAATTAACACTAAACAAACTTTATTGTGAGTTTACTTCCACAAAATGGGAGTAAATTATCATAATTTAAAACTATTTAAAGTTAGCATAACTGCATAGCTTTCTCAAGGGATAAGAACATGTTGTAGCTTAATTGCCTAAAGTGCTTGGACGGTAGCCAACGAGTGCAGGTTTAAGAACTGCTATATAATTTTTTTATAAGTGAATTATTTTTATGTCATATATTTATATTAATTGTTATTTAGTATGCCCAAATATCTCTAATCTCAAAATACAAACAAGCAGAAAGTAGAATGAAATTTCTTCAATAGTAAAAATTTTGTAAAGCATATGAATGACTGGATAATGTAAAATGCAATTATACTACTACTAATAATACAAGCAATACTAAGTACTAATAATATAACCAATAGCATATAAATCACACTAATGTTACATAATTTTAAAATAATTTATAACTTATAATAATATATTGTTTTTGTTGTAAATTCTTGTTGGCATTGAAAACTTTGCAAATGTTTCATAAAGTATATTAAATATATAACATGTGAATTATCAACCAGACTGCAGTGCAACACTAGCACTAGTATTGAAAGAAAGATTAAATATGACCTTGGGTAATTCATTTTTGACTTTAAAAATATGTTTCTATTCATATATAAATATATTCTTTTATTTTTTCATATTATTCATACTAAAATATTATGTGAAATTAGATAAGTAAACAAAAAAAAGCAGACGCAGAAAAATATAGAAAACAAATGAAGAAATGACATTTGCTTTTGTTTTTGTTTCACACTTTATATAGCAAGGTACACAAAGAGAACCTTAGTCCTTAGTTACCTTAGTCGCTGGTTATAAGACGCTTTCCCCCAAACTCAAGACATTGTAGTGTCACTCAATCCTGTACATTCTCTTATAAGAAAGGGGAAATAAAAATAATTCATTTCCTTGAGTGGATATTAAGCCCACAACTATTGTCTGCAATTGTTTACAGTGAAATGCTGTTCTACTAAGTCACAATGACGCCAAATGGTTCTTATAATAGTAGAAAAGAAGTAGAAGTGAAGCAATGAAGACAATGAACTCAGTTATGTTCTTTTATAATATCCACTTTTTTTAGTGTAAAAATTTCTAACAATATCTTAATATATATTAAGATATTGTTAGGAAAATAGATATTGTTATTATATTATTATTAGATATTGTATTATAGGAAAACTTTAGGTATTACCAATAGTATTTATCTACTTCTGCAATATACAGTATATACCTATTAATAATAATAAAAATACAAATATAACCAAATAATGTTAAAAAAAGCTACTTACATTGGCATATGCTGTTGATGAGCATTATTATAAGTGACAGCTTCATCATTACTCTCAGCTCCTGATGAAGAGGCAGTTGCATCCGAGTCTAGTTGATGCTTGACCACAGACAAATGAGACCGCAGGGCTCCCGCAGAGTCCTCTAAGCCCGCCAAAGTACCTGAAGCTATGCCAATTGAAGCAGATTTTGAAGCATCACATTTTGAAGTCCCTGCTCTATAGTATTTTGGACCGACTACTGATCTAGATGAAGCACTTGCTTGTAAAGCTGAGGTGGTCTCAATTCTTTTTAGCAAAGCTTTTAAGCCCATAGGCCTTCCACCACCATCTTTACGAGCTCCCCGAGTACTTTTCTCAAAGGTTTGGGAGGCTTCTTCAGATATCCTTTTGCCAATGGCCCGAGCTTGTAATATCCTTGACCGTCGCAATAGAAATGCACATCTACGTTCTAACCTCGCTTGTAGCAGTCGAATCTTGTCCTCTGATGCATCTCCCTCAGAATCAACTGTATCAGCTAATTCGAATCCGCTGAGAGGAAATATTGCATCCGTATCACCTGTAGACAGGGTGTCGCCACCGCTTTCTAGAGTTTTAATGGTTTGCAACAAGTCTGCTTGAACATCACTATTACCAAGTTCTACGAGTATCTGTTCCATTTCTTGAGAATCTTTGGCTAGGCTCGGCTGGTTCTGCAGTCCCATGTCGTCCTCCTCCATGGGTGTTAGATTGTTGACGGACGCCAAGGCCCGTCTCCGGTGGGGTGCTCTCTCGGTTTCGGCGACCGCGTCGTAATGGGTAAATTGTGTGAGTGGGAGCGCCGGGGCCATGACACGAGCGTCGCCCGCCGCGGACGCCGGCGCAGGACGCGTCAGGGCGGGCTTCCTACTTCACTCATCCCGAACTTATGTAACGTTTCACTTGTGCACTGTTTCACAACACTGACACTGTTCTACACTGCACTGGACCTCTATTTACAGTCATTCTTTGTATCAATCGCCAGCCGGCTCTCGATAAATCGAAGGCGAGGATGGAATGCTTACGGCGCGCTTCTGAAAAACAACGGTTAACACTGATTATGAGCCGGTCTTTGTTTATTCAGAAGAAACATTGTCGTCAACGACTGCATATTCATTATAAACATAAAAAAATAATTCCAAAAAGCCACATTATTCGAAATTTAACCCACGTGATAACGAATAGAGTTCGCAAGCGATCGTATTAGTTTGTTTCTATACGATATGGAACAGGAAATGATACACTTCTCAAGCACTCATCGAGAAACTAATATAACAATGTTTCCACACTTAACTCACACTTATTTCAATATATTCAATAAATAATGAGAATGAAAAAAATGTTCATAATAATGGCGGAGTATGGTCTAAAAACACTGTTCAAATAGGTAGCAATTCAATTCTAGTGACGAAACGTAGCGTAGACCGCACCAAACGCCACAAGCACTGAGCGACTTCTGAATGTTGGAAAGAGATAGATAATACATTTCTGAACATTGTACTTGCGCGGTAAAGTCAAATAAACACTATTAAATACCAATACAAATTAGATTACTAACAAAACAATTCTAAAAATTTTATAAAAAATTATGTCAACATTTAAAATAAAATCATGTTTTAAAAAAATCTGATTAGATGCGAATAAGAAATAAAGAGTAACACAGATGACCCTTCAAACCCTACCGCCACGCTATTAATCTAACAATAGAGAAGCAGAAGACGAAATTATGGTGAAATAGTAATAATTGCGCAATGCCGCAAACATTTTGGTGAAATATGTAAAATTTTAAATAACGAATTTAAAAAAAGCGTTTTGCAAGCAGAAGCTGAATTGTTTTAGAGCTATTATTTGAAGATTATGCATTTACGAATACAGCTAATGTCCGTTTATTAAATATATAATTGTGTTTTTGTAAAATATATCTAAGATATTTTGTTATTGCTTTAATTTTAATCACACATTTTAAATTTATTGATATCTTAATATAATAAAATATTTGTAATATACTTTTAATAATCTGCAAATTGTAACGTCATTTGTAAATGCTCTATGCGTTACAGTTTACGCAACGCCAATATAAAAAAATAAATTTTAAATGGTATAACAAAAGTAATACATCGTACGTTTTATTTTCTGTTTATAAATTTTTGTGTAAATTTAGGGTTCCGTAAATAAATAAATATCCCTAAACAAATATATTACAATATTTATGATTCAATAAATATCTATATAAATTAAATACTTAATAACAATTTTGAAATTTAGAAATCATTTCACACAGTTAACAATAATTGTTAACAACAAAATCACCTACTAGCTAGATTTCTCTGTTTCAAGCATAACCACTTGCTATATTTGTAAATGATATTGTAACTTTCTTAATTTTTATTTTAAAAATTGTCCATTTCCTTAATTACCTAAAATTTCAATAGTCATTGTTCTATATAAATATATATAATATTTTAAAAGGTTTTTAAAATAGTCATGTATAACATTATGAAGTATTATGTTGATAACATGTATGAGATTGAGAAAGATGAGTTGTTTATTTATATTTATAATATTACTACAATAATTGAATTAACAGAATCTATGATGTACAAAAAGCAACTGCAACTTCTATACATTTTGAACAATTTCATCTAACAGATTTTATAAATTACATACAGGTTTTAAGTGCAACAATGATAAATTTTAAATATTAACTTTGAGTCCTTACCTTTTTAACATAAAATTTATAAGTAGCTTCAATCCTGGCTCTGTTCATGTTCATAGGGACGATATGTTCTCTCATTTTGTCTTGATTTAGGCCTAAAATAGACACAAATTAAAGTGAAAAATAAATGTTTTTCTACTAATATTACTGGTTTTTCAAAAGTCTAAACTTGGAGACTATAAATATGACAAGCAACTGACGGGCACTGCACAAAGATGTCACTGTTGTCATATAATAAAAAAATATTATATATGAGTATTAACATTTAAATTAAAAAATATTTATAACAATAACAATTCTTTTAAGGGTTTCCACTAATTATATTGCATGTTACATTACTAATTGAAGTTTGTTTACAACTGTATGTATATATATTTGTTTCTTTAGTTATTTGTTCATTCTTAAAAGTTTGTCCGAATAAAAAAATACTAGGAAATCAATAAATATCTCATTGAAAATATATTATAGGTGTTCCATGTGAAAATTTTACAAATTGTTATGGATAGAGTAAAAAATAAAAGTAATATTTCCTATAATATTTTGCTCATGTTGATTATGAATAATTATACAATATACATCCCACAATACTGTTATTTAAGAATACTAGAAGTTTAACAATCAAGGCTAATGTACTATGTATGAATATATGTATATGATAAATATATTTAACAATAATTTATATAACATAATTCATAAATATACCAATTATGCAGGGATGAATGAATAGTAGCATTTCAATTTCTTATCTGCTATATTAAGTTAGAAAATGATATAAATCATTTGACAACTACTTATTTAAGAATCAACAATATGTACATTATAATTAAAGAATTAAAGATATATTTTCAAACTGTTTTGTTATTATGTATATTTTAAAATATAATACATAAATAGTAACAACATTACTGTATACCTGCAGAAGAAATTAAGTTTAAATATATAATATGATAAATATAAGTAGTTAAGAAATGTGTAAAAACTACTTATAAAATGCAGAGATGTCCAATTAAACAATGCCTTGCTGTGATTTAATTAGAGTATTTTTAAGTAAGAATATTCAGTTCAAATTTTAAAAGTTATATGATTTAATTTAACAGTATAAAGTCTATTGAGTAGGGAAAATGTTACTCTATTGAGCTTAGGGATCATTATATTATGAATGTTAATTTACTTAGGTATCTCAAATAGATTAATTTTTTTTTCTTAAATTGTAATTATGATTGCAATAGGTTTATCTATATATACTGCAGGCAGTTAAACGTGATACAAAATATTATTTTTAAATATGATAGTATTTAGTAACTATAGCTATAATGTACTTTATACTTCTTTATATATTAGTTTCATAATAATGTAAGAAATATTAAATATTATTTACTTACCTATTTGTATGAAGTATAAATAAAAGAAGAAAGAGGGCAAAGTAAGTTAAGAGAATTTTTATCTTAATTTGGCTGACGTTCAAATATAAAACAATATAAATTGAGTCAATTATATTTATAAATTTGTTATTGTCAACAATATAATAGATAATTCTATCGAAAAATTACTAAATGTTTAAGTTTATAAAATAAAAAAAAACATTACGAAAATAAAGATAATTGAAGTAAAATATATCTCAAAAGAAAAACCCGCTTCAGAAGTATCGCTTTGAAAAGTAAAGTAGGTATAAGGCTTGTGCACATATACCAAGCAGTTAAGTAATTACATTGTTTTATGCAAATCATTATGACATAAAATGAATTCTAGTATATATTTTTATCTTAAAAAAATATTCTTTTAAAAATTAAATAAAATAGTAACCGCGTATTTTAATAATAATTGAAATACCATTTCGTATAGTCTGTAACTATATAGTTATATATATAGCAGTTTCGGTTAAACTTGAAACTGTCAAAATAGCCGCGGCGGGGAGGGAATGTGTTTAGTTTTAATTAAGATTTGGTTGTTCTATTAATTTCTGCTTATTTAATATACGTAATTACTGAAAATCCAACATGAGCTTTGATAGCAGTTTTCAGTTTCATTCTACACAAAGAACGCCGATCCAAAGCAAAACGATTAGACATTTATTGGGAAGAGAAGACACACTAAATCTTACACCGATACTTAACGAAACCTCCATGTTTAAAAATCTTAACGACACCAGTTTAAGACAAGTTCTAGATGAATCATCAATAATAGTGAATACTGGTAATGCAGGAGATGGTTTGATAGAAGCTTTTTTTGAAATAATACAATCTAGTCGACCGAGTTCTGTCTTAAGTACATTAGAGAGGTTAGCTCAAGTTTGTTGTGATTCTTTAGAGCTTGTGGAGCCATGGAATAGATATAACGCTCAGAATTACTGGCTTGCAGAAGAAGCAAACACTTGGAAACTGATACACTGCTTATATGCTGATTCAATATTTGATCATCCAAATTCTCTGGATAGTGTTCTTGTTGAACCTACGTTATCACAACAGACTTTAGTAAATGCTTATTTTCAAAGTGAATCTGAAGTTAGGTTATTACAGTTACTTGTTGATTGGCTAGAGGCCACAGCTGCATACCAAGAGGCTGCTACAAACACAGCTGCTCCAATTATTTCAAACAATATTCATTGGGGTAACACTTTACACCAGTTACTTATAGGTTCAAGTTTATTTAATAAAGAAAAAAATAAATCTATGATAACATGTATGGACCCAGATGCCCCAATACGTCAAAATAGAACAATTCACTCTGATGACAAAAAAGATGATAATGACCTGTGCAAGAAAATATTTACTGAAGTAAGATGTGGAAAGTTTGCTGAAGCTGTGTCATTGTGTATCAGTGCCGGGCAGGCGTGGCGGGGTGCTGTCATACAGGGCTGGAAATTACTACACTATGAGCGAGGTGAAATGGATGGCACATTAGTAGTTTCAGGCAATTCATCCAGAGATCTATGGAAGTGGTGTGCATTGGGTATAGCTAATAATGTTTCAGAAAACATACATTACAGAGCCACTGTTGGAATTTTGTGTGGCAATTTACAAAGTGCTATACCAGCTTGTCAAGGGAATTGGGAAGATCTGCTATGGGCACATTTAAGAGTACAGATTGAAGCCAGAGTTGATAGGTTTTTACATGAACACTATGCAACAGCAGATGCTAATACTACAACATCAGAAGTTTTGGAGCTATTGCAGAGTGAGTTGCAGATAAATGAAATGTCTTTGCAACAAGTGTTCAGTGCAGTTAAATCATTGATGAATGGAAAAAGAGAATCAAATTATCAAACTTGTCAACGTTATCTCATGTTAGGCCACATAAGAATGATTATGCAAGATTCATTAGAGTGGATTGATAGTTCAGAAGATAAATTCATAAGATTTTTGGCACATTTAGTACTTGTCCTAAGACAGATGGGTAAAGATCCTCAACATGATATTGGAGATAGAGTCTTAGAAAAATATGTAATTCAATTGATTAGTGGCTTAAGAGAAGGTGCATGTGAGTGTCCTGAACTTATTGCTTACTATATATCAACAGTTCCTGCTGACAAACAAATTACTTTATATGCAGACCTCATGGACCATATTCAAAAAAGTGAACACAGAGATGACATTGTTAAAGCTGGTATGAAAGCTGGTGTGGATGTTGCGGCATCTGCAAGAGTTGCTATAAAAAAGGCAATATTAGATATACAGCAGGGCTATGGGAATTTAGATTTGACTTTTACTCAAACAACTGCCGTAGAAAAGGATAAAGTGCTCATTGAAAAAGTTATATCTTCACTTGAATGGTTATCTTTAATCCCCAATCAATTTGAAGAGGCATTGTGGCTGAGCAATGCTATGATACGCACATTTATATTCATTGGTAGCACGGAAGCTGCCATGAAGTGTGCCAACAGTGTCAATAAGATGTTCAAAGATTTTATAAATACTGTTCCCAGTGATTCATCAGAATTAAGAGAACATTTGTGCTTAAAATCATATTTGGAAGCATTGGAAGGATTTGCAACATGGTATAGGCACTATATTAGCGGCCAACCAAAAGATGTAGAACCTCTTTCATCAGATGCATCATTTTCTGATAAAGTTCATCATGAACAGAGGTGTGCTCAAGTAGAACAACAAAAGGCTAGATGGAAAAATGCCATTCTGCACCAATCGCGACATACTAAAGGGCTTCTTTATAATGTTTTACTTTTCCCTGGAGGTTGGTTGCAGGATGAAAATGATGGGATGAAGTCTCACAGTTTCACTCAAGAAGAACATGAAGAAAGAACTAAACAGTTAAATACTTTAAGACGCCTGTGTATACCGGAAATAACAATTCTAATATTGAAAATATTACAAAGTAGTGATGATATTGATAATCACCAAGAAGCTATTAAGATAAGCGATTTGATTGCTGGGGAAAATCGAGGTCTATACAAAGTTTTCACAAAAAATAAGTTACTGGAAGTATTAGAAAGAATCAAAGAATCTTCATTGTTAATGTTAGAAAAGGGGAGAGACATTCTTGGTTATGAACTAAATGAATAATATATTTGTTTTTTTTTTTGTAATAAACATTTGTACTTTGAAAAGTGTTTTCTGTTTTTTTTATCAACAGTAATGTCTCAGGCCTTTTCAGCAGATTTGCCATTCAAGTCAATAGTAGCTTCCTATGCTACAGATATTTTTATACAAAGTTTGACTTGAACATAGTGTTTTTCTCATTACACATAAATGAAACCACAGTTTTACCTCTTCTATAAAAAATCTAATACAATTAAAACAAAAGAGATTTTTCCAAAATGAAAGTATTTTTAGCGTCGTAACTGCGTCACACAAAATAAAGGTATGAATAAACATCGTCAAATGAAAAAAAAATCCTATGTCTAAACTGTTAAGTATCTTGATAAATTTCTTGAGGTATGGTTTAAAATATTTTACCTTATATGCTGCGACCTTAAAAGGAGCGCAGATGCTTCCATCCTGTATATAATAATATACAACTAAATATTTAAATTTGGAAAATTATACATCCTTACATTTATCTAAAAATTTCATTAAAAAAACTTAAAAAAGAATAAACCAATTTAACAAAAAATATTATTTATTTTACAAAATATAAATATATATATATATTTTTTTATAAATATATTTGTGAAGTCTTAACATATTACAAAATCAATTAACTGTAACAGGTGTCAAATTGATCAAGTCATTGCTACTTTCAGCCAAGTCACTTATAGAGACCCGTCCTCGTTGTTTGATGAACTTGGCAACATCTTCTAATTCTTTTTGTGATATATATATGAATTTTCCTCTGTCATCGATAACACCTGTTAGGTCCCCGGAGGATTGAAGATCACTGATTCTGTCTATGGCTGCTTGAGTCTTAATTTTGAAGTGTGCTGCAAGATCCTCTAGTAAAACTACTTTTTGTGCCTGTTAATAACAAAAAAAAAAAATTAATACAGATGTTGTAAAAAAGTTTTTTTACCCAGTAATTTTTTATTGATATTTTTATATTGTGGTTTTATTATTTTAGTTTAATATATGTTCCTTATAAACCTCGAAGATTATAATAAATTAATCACTTTTCATATATTATAGGCTTTGTGAGCCATGTTGTAGAACTCAATGGAGCATTTTTATAATTTCTATTATTACAGTAAACTTGGTATAGTTAATACCAAATATATATATATATATATATATATATATTATTTTACCTTTTATATCACACAAAACACAATGATGATGAGAATAAACATTACTCTCTTAAACATAACTTTCATATATCATTGTATGAGGAAATTTATATTTAAATGCGATGGTTGAGGTTTCAATGCCTGTTGAGTTCCATCACTTTATTGTACATTTTTGCATTTGGGTGGTAAAGATGAGTGACTTGACACTAAGTTCGTTTAGAAACTAAAAAAAGCTTACTTTAATATAATTAATGAATTCTTTAAGTAAATTCTCTTTATCCTCCTCAGGATTTTCGTCAAATCCCTCCCCTTCGACAGAGAAGGCAGCTTTCAAAGCATCATACTCGTCTTGCTCCTTCTTCTTTCTTTCTTCTTCTGCTTTTTTTGCAGCTTCTTCTGCTTTACGTTCTTCTTCCTATTTAAGAAAAAAAATATGAATAATACCATTAGATAAATAATTGTGAAAATATTATGATTAGTATTAGTAAGGGCTTGTAATATAAAAAAGTTTTGTGTGGATTCTGCATTTATATTTTATTAACCCCTGTTGGAAATAGTGAGATGTTGTTTGATGTTTTTCTATGTCTGTCTGTAGCGTTGTAGCGCTCAATGCAAATCTAATTTTTAGTTTGAAATATGACTTAATCGAGATTGTTCTTTTCTAATAGATGAAGACCTGTAACCAACTTCCTCTGGTCTGGTTGACTTTATGTTGTCTGCACATGGTACCCTTGTCTTTTTTTTTTTTTTTTTTTTTTGGAAAAGAAAAGGCAAACGAGCGTTCGGGTCACCTGATGGTAAGTGATCCACGCCGCCCACGACCCCGTGCACCCCCAGAAGAGCTACAGGTGCGGTGCCGGCCTTTAAGAAGGG
>DWLH01000134.1:0-32760 GCA_018249795.1 Heliconius telesiphe telesiphe | reverse complement strand
CAAGAAATTCAAAAAAAATCTTTTTGCTTTCTATTATTCTTTTTAAGTGTCCCTCTATCCATTTCAGTCAAAATTACTAAATGTACAGACAAAATATTTTTACTGTCTTATTATATATAGAGATTATCAGTTTACAAGTACTCTCTCTATGATACATATAGGTCAATGCTAAATGAAAACTGAATAATATAATCTTTTTAAATGAATAAGCCCCTTGCTTATTTTTTTATATTATATTATTTTATGGTGCTTGATACTCAGAATATAGATGTTATATTTGTTGAACGTTATACAGGTTTACGCTCCGACCTCGGAACACACAGATGACGATGTTGAGGGTATGTATAAAGATATCTCTAAATACATACATAGATCCAAACCCACTATACAGTTGTGATGGTGACTTCAATGCAAGGTTGGGAAAACACTGTGGCGATGAGTTGAGAGTTGAGGGTGGGGCAATTTGGAACTCCAAACCAACGGAACGCCAGATACCAAAAAAAAAAAAATTTAAATCAGCTTCACGCTGTATCCCGCACACAGCAGGGTACGCAGAGGGAACCTAGTGCTAAGATACATCGTTCCCCACTTTCCGCCGCATCCCGGAGGCATTGAGTGTTGAGTGGCGGAACTCAACGCCGCGCTTTTGCCTCAACACCAGAGCGAAGAAATGAAAATAAAAATGTAAGTAAATATTTTATCTCCTCGAGTGGGGATCGAACCCACAACCAGCCGATTTTACAGTCACACTCTGTGCCCCTGCGCTCCAACAGGCCTCGATACCAAATGTTGGTTGATTTTTATGGAAAAGAGGATCTCTAAGCTACCTTAACTGAATGGTAAATATAAGGTATTCTATAGGAGTAAAATCCTGAACTATTTTATAACATATAGAACAAAAAAAAATCTAGCTTAAAGCTGCGAAACATTATTAAACTTACACATAAAAATGTCAGTGCTCTCAGTTTGAAAACTAGAACAGATGTTTTTGCAGTAAGTAGATAACTCGTTAATGTTCGACATAGTTCTCAGAGAGACCATTAGTGCATTCTCTTTATTATATTCTTAATTTAGTTCATTGTATTTCAGTAAATGTTTTCATACGTTACTTACTGTATTATTTTGCTGTGAAAAATAATGTAAGGAATTAAAAAAAATATATCCATAAAACATATGTTTCAAGATTTTAGATGATAAATATAAGAAAATATAATGTAGATAAGTATAATATAATTTACAAACTAACATGTTGCTTCAACTACTTTTCTCGTAAAAATCACGACGAACCTGTATTCAATAACTACACACCTAATAGTAGATTTTTAGGCAATATTTTTCTCTATTGGCTATAAGATAGTATACATTTGTATATACCAAAAATGTAAAAAAAAATTTTTTTAAAAACATATAAAAATTAGAACGTAGCGGGATTTAAACCCGCGCCTCTTTGGAAATTTTATATTTTTATATTTTAATTTCAGTCAAATTGAGAAGAAGCTGAAAATAAGTGACATATACATAAATACAATAATTGAAATATTCCACTTATTTATACTTTATTAGAAGCGTTGGGTTCTGCCACTCAACACGCAATGCCTCCAGAATTCAGCAGAAAGTGGGGAACGGAGTGTCACAACACTAGGTCCCCTCTGCCTACCCTGCTGTGTGCGGGATACAGCGTGAAGCTGATTTAATTTGATTTAATTTAAATTTATTAGAAGAAATGTAAGCATTTTTCTAAAGCATTTCATTTTACGTAAAATTAATATGCAATTTATCATTATCAAAGTTGTCCTCATATATAAATTTTAGAAGATGAAGGACTTGAGAGTGCGTCGTTGGTTCTCTAATTAAGATTGATGTTCTCCCATCAGTATCACACTTTCTTCTACTTAAAATTCTGAATGAATAATCAAAGGACATTAACTTTTCCTCGTTTCCGGTCTTAATGTTTTATAAATTGTTTTGATAATTTATTGTAATATATGATTTGAACACTTAAAAAGATGTGTTTATATTTTATTTATAAAGTATTATATATAAATGTATCTAGTAAATCTGTATATCGGTATATCTTATAAGTGAGAATAACTTCTCAATTTATATATTTATATGTAGATATAAATATAGTTTAACACTGTATAGTTAGGCCTACCTAAAAGCATACCCTAGATTGCTCTAAGTTTACACGCTTATAATTTGATTGGATAGAGATAATTTAAATAATGATTTTTTATAACCATATTTATTTATCTTAAGACTTGCACTAATCTGATACAATTTTGGTAGATATAAAATTGTCATTATACAGTTTTAACTCGATCTCGATGATTCTGCGCGTATTTAATAAAATCTTATTAGTATGCATTTTTTTTTATAGTTTCACACAGTATTCCGTACATAGCAGGGTAGGCAGAGGGAAAACAGTACCCCAGCATAGTAGTACCCTCGCATCATAACCCAGTGTTATGATACTCCGTTCCACTAGCAGCACGGCCCAGTATTAAGACACTTCGTTCCCATTAATACACTTCCATTCTCAACTTTTTCACCATATTCTGAAGGCATTGCGTGAAAAGTAGTGTAACTCAACACCGCGCTTTGCCTCGTTACCAGAGCGCTTATAGCTCTGCGCAACGACTGGCCTCAATGGCCTCCTTATGTTAATAATATGTATGAAATAAGTACACAAATCGCACTATAACTGATGGCCTATATTCGTAGAAAAGTCAGAATACTATTCTTCTTCACACTTCATCACAACCACCACATGACTTCCTTCGAGGATTTATTGTGAATTTATCTTTACTCTCTTCCCTTAGTTGAAACTTGTATGGTGAACCACTTACTATTTCACTTATATTATGTTTTTAATGGACTTATTACTTATTCGAAAACTCTGCTAGCTGTTGCATAAGAAATATATATTTTTTAAATATAACTATTATTATATGTATAAGTATATAATTATATATGTAAAAGTATATAATTATATATTATAAGTTCGTCCGTAATCCGTCGTGACGCAGTGGCACACGCTTGTGCTGTGAACTGTGAACGCGACAGTTGTGGACTCAATTTCTACTTGGGGGCGTGAATTATTGAATATTTCCATTTTCTCGCCTTGGTAACAAGGCGAAAGCGCGGCGTTAAGTTCAGCCTCTTAAAGTCAACACAGTCAAAGATGAAATAAGGATCTCAGCTCAAAGATATAAATACCGGCTAAGGAATCACCCTAATATCCTCGCATCTGACCTACTTAATATCAGCTACCATAAGTGCTTAAAACGACACGATATTCAAGAGCTAGCAAGCTTTTTCAATGCCTGGAGTCTACTCCAGGCTGGCAAGCAGGAAAAAGGGTGCTTCCATATAGAAGCTCCCTAGCAAAACATTTTACCTTCACCAAATCTGCTCATAGTCATCGACTGATCGCAGGTCATCTTACAAAAAAAAAGTTCAGCCTCTTAACATGCAATGCTATGAGAATTTTAGATAACCACTATTTTAAAATGAAGTATCTTTTCCATCTGATCGATTTTTGTGCTGTTTTGATTTTTTTCCGTAGCAAACTCACACAATGAACCAAAAACAAGTGAAGCTACACAGGTATGTTGCCTTTAGATAAATATATTTATTTATATAATAATCTCCTGCGAAAATTTAATGAATAAGGTTACCCTACCCTACTACTTAGGGCACTGTACCCTATATAATTTCAATCAGGTACAGTTTGTTAGATTACTTACCAAGATAACAAAAGTAGCCAGGGCTGGCACTCAGCTGTTGTTTTGACATTGTTGTGATATTACGCATTTTATTCCAATGGGACTTGTACGCACGGTGATTATGCAAATTCGGACACCCCCTGTGCGGCTCACATAAATCGTTTCATATTCTATCTCATTTCTCTATAATATATATAGAGGCCGTCGTAGCGTAGCAGAGGGTGTGACTGGGCTGGTTGTGGGTTCGATTCCCACTTAAGAGAATGAATTATTATTTCTTAATATAATATATTAATTTCTTCGCTCTGGCACAATGGCAAAAAGCCTGGCGTTGAGTTCCGCCACTCAACACGCAAAGCTTCGAAAAATTCGACGGAAAGTGGGGAACGGAGTGTTTTAACACTAATGTTCCTCCTGCTTACCCTGATGTATGTGGAATACAGCGAGAAGCAGTTTTTTTTTATTCATATATTGTGTAAACCAGCCATCAGTCAGAGTTGGGCTAAAGTTGGCCACTCATTTGACAGATGATTTGTATCTTTGCCACTTTATCTAAGCCGGCAAAAGTAATGAGTATAATTTAAGAGAATAAGCCAATATTACTTTTTTGGAGATAAGCTGCAATTTGTTTGCTGTGATTGGAATGTTTCTTGTATTTGTTTTTAAATAAATACTGAAATTATATAAAATAAAATAAATCAGCTTCACGCTATATCCCGCACACAGCAGGATAGGCAGAGGAAATCTAATGTTAAGACCCTCCGTTTCCCACTTTCTGCCGAATTCTGGAGGCGTTGTGTATTGAGTAGCAGAAATCAACGCCGCGCTTAGCCTCGACACCAGAGCGAAGAAATGGAAATATAAATTTAAGTAAATATTTCATCTCCTCGAGTGGGGATCGAACCCACAACCAGTCGGTTTTACAGTCACACTTTGTGCGCCGCGACTGGCCTCTATAAAAAGTATGAAGAAATAATAATAGGTTTTGTTTTGATAATTTATAGTAAAAACTTATTAAATTACGTAGCAAATAACATAAAATTACAAAAAAAGATGTGAAACACACAAAGAAAGTTACCGCAAATAGCAATTTCCATTCTGTTAGCGGTGTAGAATTGGCGTTTAACATCGGACACTTCATTGCATTCAAATGGCTCGTTTATAATTTAAAATTGACGCTGTAATATATGGTCGTATAATTCATACGTGTTCCATGAAGGTTTGAAGGGTAATGCTGATAATTGTTTAGATATTTCTTGAAGTAAGAAAAGAAAATTACTTTGTTAAATTAGACTAGGAAAACTGAGAAATAAATATACAATCATCAATTACATTTTTTTTTGTTTCACACTGTATCCCGAACATATATATGGTAGGCAGTGGGAATATGGAGAACCAGTGTTAAGACACTCTGTTCCCATTAAAACTATTTTGTTAACCATTTATCGCCAAATTCTGACGGAATATCGTTTTGATTAGCGAAACTCAGCGGCGCGCTTTATCTCGTTACCAAGGAAATGAAAATAATAAATATTCATTTCCTCGAGTGGGAATCGAACCCACGACCTGTAGTAGCTACACTTGTGCCCCAGCGCTACGACTGGCTATGTATTCTATAACGTACATATAATTTTAAATAATAAGAATGTACAATGTAATTTTAAATACATTCCTGTGAGTATCAGAATCACTAGCTAGGCCAGTCTCAACTGCGTCACGATAGTCTTGTCTACTTCCTTTTGAACCTTAATTTATATTAAATCAGCTTTACGCTGTATCCCGCACTCAGCAGGGTAGGCAGAGGGAACCTAATGTTAAGACTCTCCGTTCCTCACTTTCTGCCGAATTCTGAAGGTATTGCATGTTGAGTGGCAGAACTCAACGCCGCGCTTAGCCTCGACACCAGAGCGAAGAAATGGAAATACAAATTTCAGTAAATATTTCATCTCCTCGAGTGGGGTTCGAACTCACAACCAGTCGGTTTTACAGTCACACTTCGTGCCGCAGCGCCACGACTGGCCTCTGGAAATTGCACTGGTAATTTATATTAATTACTAGTAACTAGTATAGAATAGTTATAGGTAGTTTTATTCAATCTTTTCAATAGTTATTTAGAACTATAATCTCCAAATATTAGACACATAGGATATTATGTAATTCCAGTTACAAGGCCGAGTGATAGAATATAGCTAAACAGAGTGAGCTCTATAGCCAGGGATAGCTGGCTATAGAGCTCATTCTATAATAAATGATGTTGTCTCTATAGTAATTGATATATGATAGTTCAACGGCTGCTTGGCTCTGCCAAACACTAATAGCTAATATTGACATCTATATTACAGACGCAGAAAGCTTTGTTAATAATCATCGTTAGGCGAATGTATGTAGTCCACTCGGTTATTAAGTTTTCATTAAATGTTATTGAAACACTACTCTATATTATGTGTTGAGTGGTGGAACTCAACGCCGTGATTTGCTTTGTTAATAGAACTACGAAAAAAATAATATTATAAATAATTCATTTCTTCGAACCAACAAACGTCACGTTTACAGTCACACGCTTGTGCTACTGCGCCACAACAGCCTCTAGCTGCTACTAATCAACGTCTATTAAAAACAATTTTTTTGTTAATACTTTATTTTACAAAAAAAATATAACAATAATATTTATGATGCAAAACATTTGACTATTCCACAAAACAAGCAAGAAATCATAGTATACTATAACTGATGAATGAGTTACACCAACGTCACTCAGCGATAGAGCTCTTTCCGACTAATGAAATTGCTGCAAAGACGCGAAGCCTGAAGTAGATTATACGTTAATTTAGAACCGACTTTACGGAATTTACAGCTTTGAGAATGTAATGTCACTTATATTGTATTTCTACGGGTTTTATTGCTGTGCTTTTTAAATAGAGAAATTGGAGTAATATATATATTTTTTTATTTAAATAGATACCTACCGATTCACATAAATTTCATTATAAAAATATTGGTTGACCGTTATACCTATATTTAACTTTTTTTATTTTCTATGCTTTTAAAGTACAGTAATGCCATCGGTTCATTGGTACAATGAAAATATTAAGAGGAACTTTATTTAAAATATTAAAGGAGATGGAATATCTTGGGTCCAGATGTAAAGAGTTGAGATATGGTCTAAAAAATTGGTAAAAAAATCAGCTTAATTGACAATCTGAAAGCGAAGATAGATGAAAAAAATTGTTTTAGATCCTTAATCGATATAAATAATCGATTACAATACTACGGAATAAAATATTTGTTAATTCTAATTAAGTTTCAATATTTTAATGCACATATTAGTATATATAATTACAGTATAAATAAAGAAAATATCGATTAATTACTGAAAAAACAAAAATTAAATCCATTTGAATCGATTAAAATCAATGTTAATTTAAGTGACAAATGTGAGGGCTGATTGACATTGTGACCTTGTCTAATAATGATTTTTGCATTTTTCTATTCTCTAGTGTCGTTAGGGTCGATGCGTTTTGAGCACTTTCCCGATTGTTTGACATTTTTAACAACTGCTGCTGTTATCAACTATTTTATACAGATTTTGATTGTGCTGTGAACTTAACTTCACTTTTACCAAATCTCTAATAACTCAGTTCTCAGATTGCCAAAAGTGACAAAATAATGAGGAATGGAATGATGTAAATGAATCTATTAAATCGGTACGATTTACATTTTTCATCTCTTTACATTCTGGGCCCAAGAATGTATGCAATCGTTTCAATTTGAAGTAGTTTGTTATATAGTATTTACCTAAGTAGCTTCTTAATTAATACTATATGCGATATATGCATACTTGTTTTATAGTTGATCAATTTCATATTTAACGAGATCAATAAGCAACAACAACTGCAATAATATAGTCAAGTTTCGGAGCTTTATATTATAATAAAAGTATTTACTTTGAAAACTTGAGTAATTTAATTGGAAATTTTTGATAAAATAAAATTTAATAAACTAAAATTTGTTACTAAATAAATGTTAACAGAAGGACTACGACTCTTTATTCTTTCGGAGCTTCAAACAAATATCTCGGGTTACGCTCCCAATGGCTTGCATAACTACATCAATAAGATATATATATATATATATATATATATATATATATATATATATATATATATATATATATATATATATATATATATATATATATATCTCAAATCTGTAGGTCTTGCATGTTGAGTGGCGGAACTTAACGTAGACCGAAGAAGTGAAAATATACATTTAAATAAATATTTTATATCCTCGAGTGCGGATCGAACCCACAACCAGTCGCGTTTACAGTCACACACTTGCACCCCTGCGCCACGATTGGCTTCTTATCTTGAATTTATCAAGATAAATAAAAACATGTAGCACATATTTATACATATATTTTGCAAACGGTAATTTTAAACTGAATTCATAATATATTTCTATTCGCTTTTGCCGGTAGTTGCTTCAATTAAACACGACCATTAGCCACCCGCTTTATTTCCCACATAGAGCGGTATAACATTTTAATTGTAAATTTGAATAGGCAAGACTTATCGTGATCTGTGGTTTACTCGACTCCATAATTGGTGCAACCGTTATAAAAGGTCCTGAAAACAAAATATGACGTGATAAATCCTTTTATGTTACCATTACCCGATTGCTATACAATCTAAAATGTTGCATGTTTTATTTTTATTTTTTAATATTCATAATACAGTGTTGCCATGTGTTTATTTAATTTTCTTTTCGGTAGAAAATATTTTTCATTGATAAACTATACAAATATATTGGGGCCATCGTGGAGCGGTGAGGACGTCTGACTGTTCCGCCTATTCTTGGGAATGTTTTCAACTCTCTGTTATGGCAAAACAAACGTTGATTTCGGAAACATAATATCCATTATATTGTTTTCTTTGCCTAAGTCTCTACCTTTCTTAAAAAAATCTAAAAAATTTAGGTTACAACAGTTTTTTTACATAATACCAAAATACAAAAAAAATGTGTGTATATTTGTTTTTCTTCTGTTTGTCGGGGCTAATCTCTGGAACAGCTGAAACGATTGTTATGGGATTAACACTGAAAGATTTAGATTTGGATAACATATAGCAACACATTTTTGTCCCAGAGTTCCCTCGGAATCGAGATTGACGCAGGAAAAACGCGTTTGTCCGCCTACGTAGATAGACATGAAATAACTAAATATTTTTCTATTATGACAATTTTTGCGAGCATAATCATATAAAATCCGAATAGATTTATATTACGATTGATTCAGTACACAACACTTAAATAATATTAATTAAATATTCGTAGATTTTTAAACATTTTTAAAGTGTTTTTCCATACTTAGGAAAGATAAATACTTATTTAGAAAACGTATAAAAAGGATACTAACAATATAAATAAGTTGTAACAAGCGTATAAAAATTTCGACGTAGCTTGGCGAGAACGTATGGCTTTGTGGTCAGAGCGCCTGGTAGGTTTTCAGGAGGCGCGGGTTTGAGTCCCGCTACGTTCAATTTTTTATACGTTTTCTAAATAAGTAAATATTTGTATAGTTCAAGCGGGCGAAGCCGCTGTACTATAATATACAAGAACGCTTTACAAAAACTTAATTCACAAATTAAACAATATTCAAAGTATAAGCCAGTAGCATGAGTAGAAATAACCACAATCGAGTTGGAGGCTATATGTAGCAATTATTGTGTTCGATTTCCCGCCTAATAGGCCCGGCTTGTGGAGCATGCTCCGAGTAACGGGCGTTATTGCGTTTCGTTTTAGTACCGTTACTGAATACTATCGTAGGGAAGTTGATATTACACGTTTTATTATATAAATAACAAATGAGTAGTAAGTTATTTTTTTTTTACTTTCAATGCTGGAAGTTAGACTCTGTATTTATAAAATATAAATTATTGTATTGTTTTATAACTATTCTTATAAGTATTTTTATATACTTTGAATATAACAAAATAATTGGTTTACTTTGCGGTGTTTTTCTGTATTATATGAAAATATGAGATTGGCAATCTTAGTATTATGTCCTTACTGCTATATCTCATATGTAATGGTTTTTAATAGGCACTAAGATAAGAAAAGGGAGATGTAGAATATCTCATAATCAATTACACACAAGATAAATTAAAAATATTGTTCCACGATTCAGGTTCCAGAGGGAACCTCGAGTTAAGAGATTCAGTTTCACACATCCCATATAATTACGAGAAATTGCGTGAACTCACGCTTTTACTTGGTAACAACCAAAGCGGCCAAAATTAAAAGAGAATACATTATATAAGGCCAGTCGTGGTGCAGGGGCACATAGTGTGACTGTAAAATCAATTGGTTGTGGTTTCAATCCCCACTCGAGGAGACGAAATATTTACTTAAATTTATATTTCCATTTCTTCGCTCTGTTGTCACACTAGGTTCCCTCTGACTACCCTGCTGTGTGCGGGATACAGCGTGAAGCTGATTAATTATTATAAAAAGGATGCGGCGTGAAGTTCATTAATTATGGATATTTTTCCTAATTAATTGTAAGTGGTATATTTGGGAAGTATGTTCAGCAGAGATGGAAGATATGAGATGTATGTGGAAAGGCGTATTGCTGCCGGTAACAAGGTTAACGGAGCCTTAGCTGCATTGATGAGACGGCGAAACGTCAGCACAGCTGCGCGTTTGGCCGTACACAATGCAGTGTTGGTACCGATGCTGTTATACGACAGCGAAACGTGGGTATTACAGAAGAAGTATAAAAGAAAGATGAATGCCGTAGAGATGCGATCTCTTCGTTAGATATGCGGAGTCAGCTTAGCTGATCGAATCCGCAATGAAAAGATACACAGATGCAGAAGAACGTGCTTAATTGGTTTGGGCACGTCGAACGAATGTGTGATGAAAGAATGGCGAAAAAGATTTATGATGGAAAAGTGAGTGGTCAGGGATGTAGGAAGAGACCTCGGTTGACCTACGAAAACACAGTATCAGTATCAAAAGGACAGTGGACTAGGCGAAATAGGTATGTAGAGACCGTAGCGTTTGGTACTTCGTTCTCTCTGACTACCTCGCTAGGGATAAAGCGTAAAGTTAAGTTTCCTAATTAATTAACTTCACATAAAGGAGGATATGTAGAGCTCTATCCTTTTTTATGCGAGACACAGTGAAGCTAAAAAATATTTTAATTAATGTTCTATATTGTTTTATAGGATTTATGTAGTAAATGTCCTCTATTTTGTACTTTTTTGTATTTATGTACTGCACATTTTATAATATTTTTTAATTTGTTAATTAAAAATATAATAAGAAATTGGGCTCTTGAAAATAATTTCAATTTTCTATTGCTAAAGGATTTCCTTTATGAACTGAATTGGATGTGAGCCAACTAGCGTTACTTATCCCGACAAATACCCAGTAAGTGTGACTTGGCTTGCACCTGTCACTAAATTAGCTGCAAGTAACTATCATATAGAAACCTTGAGGCATTTAATATATTAATCTCTTATATTTATTTGTCCTTACGAATAAAAAAACGTTCCACGCTGTATCCAGCAAGTAGGAGGGTAAGCAAAGAGAACCTTGTGTTAAAACACTCCGTTCTTTACTTTCTGCCGAGTTTTTCGAGGCATTGCATTTTGAGTGGCGGAACTCAACGCCATGAGTGAAGCAATGTAAATATTAATAAATAATAATTTTATTCATTTCTCCGAGTAGGGATCGAATCCACAACGGTCGCGTTACAGTCAAACCCGTCAAGTCAAAGCCGTCTTGTCGCAGAGTCACAAACCCTGCGCCAAGACGGCTTCAGGAAATAAATTTTCCAAAATATAGTTAAAGTAATATTTGTATACGTAGTTTATAGAGAAACAGTGATTTTTTTACGGTACTGTAGTGACATTCTCTGGGAATATAATATTAAAGTGGAACATTGAGAAGAAAAGTCCAATCGATGCGGAAAGATCGTGCAAACATTAGTTTTTGTTGTTGTTGAAAAATGGAACACCAAGCCCAGATAAGACAGCAACTCTTCAAAGACTTCAAACCACTCTGCAAAACGAGCTCGACATGAAATATAAAGACCTGGCAATCACAATAGAACATTATAACGTAAAAATGCTTTATATCTAAGAACACTAACACAACCATAAGCCTTGTGTCAAAAATGTCAAGATCTTCAAAAGTAGAACTGAGTTCATTGTATAAATGAAACGACGTAACCACTACAATACTAGAATCCGCCACATGCAGTGCCCGCTGTATGTGGCGGGTGGAGCTGAGCGAAGCTATGTTGCGCAATGTATTATAATAAAAAAAACTAAGAGGTACTTATAATAAAATGATTTAAAACTGACATATATATATGTCAGTTAACCTAGTCAGTAACTGAGATATATAATTTCAAAACGTTCCACAGCTTAACTCTATGGGACACATTTTGACCATTTACTCAAAAACTACAATTACAATTAGCATTTCTGCAAAATTTGAGAGCTGTAGGTATAACGGCCTAGGAGGAGTAGCATTACAACGAAACACACTTTTGACCAGTAAAAGCTTCGCTTCGCTCAGCTAAATAATTTGTACCCTAAAAGTTATTAGTATAAAACAATAAGAACATTATGTAAAATTTCTAGAATTTTTTTTTGGCCTTTGTCATATTTTTATAAAATAATTAATTTAAACTATATACAGCAACAAATTCTTTTAATTCCTTTTTACTTCCTTTTGCATTGCATGCTCGGACATTTTCGCTTGAATATTAAATTAGAATGTGAGATTCTCTGAATATTGCTAGTTGTTAACTTCTTCAAGAAAATATATTGTTATTAAAATGTGCGGGAAAATAAATTTAAAAAACCGGTCAAGTGCGAGTCGGACTCGTCCACTGAGGGTTCCATACAAATTTCATGATTATACAATTATAGGTCAACAAGAAGTACAATTGGTAATCAGCTTCACGCTGTATCCCGGTCACAGCAGGGTAGGCAGAGGGGACTTAGTGTTAAGACACTCCGTTCCCCACATTCTGCCGAATTTTGGAGGCATTGCGTGTTGAGTGGCAGAACTCAACGCCGCGCTTAGCCTCGACACCAGAGCGAAGAAATGGAAACATAAATTTAAGTAAATATTTCATCTCCTCGAGTGGGGATCGAACCCACAACCAGTCGGTTTTACAGTGACACTTCGTGCCGCTGCGCCACGACTGGGCTCACAAAAATAATTTTGTGGTCGTATGCACTTATTTTGTATGAAACGAAGTACAAATATTACTCTGTAAGGGTTTTGATTTTTCTGAGAAATACGTGTAAATTTTCTTTTTTCCTTTATTTGTATTGTAGGTTGTCCCTTCTTGCTAAATTTCGCAATTGTAGCTCCTTGTGAAGTACTCTATAGGTTTTGATTGAGCGGCGAATTACATACAAAATAAAGCAAAAATGTTACATAACGCCATAAACTCTCGTATATTTTGAACGCGTTGACTTAGAAGCTTATTTTTTGTGTGCTCCAAGGAATCGTAGACCTGAATATTTGTTATTTATAAAATAAAAAAAAGTGATAAATTGTTTTGACAAACGAATAGACAGATATAAAGAGACAACAAAGTGATTCTATTAGAGTTAAGTTTTTTTACTTTGAGGTACAGAACCCTGAAATAGTAGATTCGTATTAATAACCTTCAAAATATTTTATGAAAGAAATATATTTTTTGTTTATATATAAATCATACAACTATTTACATAAGCTCTACTCATTTTACTTAAGTATAGAACAAATAGTTTGTCTATAAGAGTCGCTACTCAAAACATAAGTTATTAATATCGCAAAAGCGCAGCAAACACCTTGACTTTAATATTCTAAAAGCAACCTCTTTCTTGTGCACAATGCATTTGCATCAAATTCCTCTTGTATTTTTATGTCACTGACGTAGTTGTTCGATAAGTATATTGTTTACTACTTTACTGAAAGTACTTAAATACTTTTAAGGTACAAGTTAAATAATGCACTTCTAACTTTATATGTAATTTATTCACAAATTACAATTAATATATAAGAAAATATTTACCCACAAAGGTATTAATAAACAAACAACATTTTATAAACACTCGCTTATCACCTTTATTAATTCTAAGAAAAAAATATAAAAATAATGTAAAAATAACAGTATTATTTTCTTATAATAATGTATTATAAACAATGTAATTAAAGTAAAAAAGGGTACGAGCCAAGTGACTGTAGTGCTATTGAACTAATAAATAAAAAAAAAGATGAACAATGGACATGCACCTCATATTAACTTATGATAATTCAAGATCTCGAAACGCCATAAACTTAAAACATAACGGAACAGGCAATCCATGACTGTTTAAATTAAAATTAAAAATTAAATCAGCTTCACGCTGTATCCCGCACACAGCAGGGTAGGCAAAGGGAACCGTTCCCCACTTTCTGCCGAATGCCTCCAGGCATTGCGTGTTGAGTGGCAGAACTCAACGCCGCGCTTTGCCTCGACACCACAGCGAAGAAATGGAAATATTAATTTAAGTAAATATTTCATCTCCTCGAGTGGGGATCGAACCCACTACCAGCCGGTTTTACAGCCACACTTTGTGCCGCTGCGCCACGACTGGCCTCTGGTTTAGTTACAGTTAATTAGAAATTTAAATATTAGCCATGTTCTTCTTTCTTGTGTTCTTTTCATTAAAATTTAATTTCTTCTTAACACTTGGTCTGATTAAAATAAATAATTTAATTTATTTAATGTATGTGGTTAAACAAAACAGATTTCAGTTCTTCTATTATTCTAATTTTATCTGACATTGAGTAACCCAAATCTTTTGATACATAGCGACACCAGTGAACTTAAGAAAAAAAAATATTTAAATATATTTTATGATTACTCTTGCAATTATTTTTTCTGATATATTCACATCTATAATATTAAGATGTTAATAAGAACTTATTCTTATTATTTGCTTATAAATAAATTATATTATGGTAATTTATTAAGCAGCATATATGAGTATCTGCAAATATATTCGGGAGCGCTATCATTAAGAAAAATCCATATCAGGTTCTAACTTTGAATTTGAGTCGAGCTATTTTTAAATTGTTATACGTTTTTCTAAATATACTTCTTTATTTCGTGTAGAATAACATTTTAAAAATGTTGAAATGCCTAATGAAAAACGACAAGGCAGCTAGCTGGACGTTTCATTTTTATCCCTAAAATAGAAGAAAGACTGGTATGTCAACCACAATAGTCACGTACAAGACAGGCAGGAGCACGTGTGTCGTTTCGACAAAGAATGCCAGTTAGCTAAGCGTTTCAACTTACCAGTATCTATCTTATATGTTATGTTCATATTATATATGAATGTACGTACAAATGTTATTTACGTTCCATTTGCTTATAGGCATCGTTGAGGCCGGCGCTGAGTTCCGTCACTCTGCACGCAATGCCTCCAGAAATCGGCGGAAAGTGGGGAACGGAGTGTCTTAACACTAGGTTCCCTCTAGGCAGAGGAATTTATTTACACAGATTATAATACAGCGTTAAGCTGATTAATTTAAATTTTGATTTAGTACTATTAATATAATATATTGAGGCCAGTCGTGGCACAGGGGCACAAAATGTGACTGCAAAAATCGACTGGATGTGGGTTCGATCCCTACTCAAGGAGATGAAATATTTATTTACATTTATGTTTTCATTTCTTCGCTCTGGTGTCGAGGCAAAGCGCGGCGTTGAGCTCCGGCACTCAACACGCAATGCCTCCAGAACTTGGCGGAAAGTGGGGAACGGAGTGTCTTAACACTAGGTTCCCTCTGCCTACCCTGCTGTATGCGGGATGCAGCGTGAAGCTGATTTAATTTTTTTAATTTAATATATACTCGACTTAAGTCCAGTTACTTTGTTTCTTATAACAGAAAGATCGAAATATATGTTGTCTAAGAGTAAACATATCTTTGACGTCGTCGTCGCAGGGACTCAAGCGTGCGACTATAAACGCGATGATTGTGAGTTCGATTCCCACTCAGAGGAAAGAAATATTTTGATATCGTCGTTTTGGTAACAAGGCAAAGCGCGGAGACGAGTTCAACAACTCAACATCCAATTCCTTGAGAATATATATGTATGTTGTATTAGATTGACTACTATATTGAGGACAGTTGTGGCGCAGGGGTACAACGTGTGACTGTAAAAGCGACTAGTTATGGGCTCGATCCCCACTCGACGAGATGAAATATTTACTTAAATTTATTAATATTTCCATTTCTTCGCTCTGGTGTCGAGGCAAAGAGCGGCGTTGAGTTTTGCCACTCAACACGCAATGCCTCCAGAATTCGGCAGAAAGTGGTGAACGGAATGTCTTAATACTAGGTTCCCTCTGCTTACCCTGCTATGTACAGGATACAACGCTAACAGCTAAATAAATAAAAAAAAAGTAATAAATATCTCTCAAATACAACAATTACACTGTGGTCTCTTATCGTGATCTGTTTATTCGTAGTGCGTCTGAGGCGGTTAGTGGAGCATGCAGTCAGTCGCGTGTTCGCTGACAGATAGCAATCTTCGGGGCCGCATGCGTTGCCTAATTAATGGCGTTGTATCGCGTGGAAATAGACCACTTGTCTTAGCGGCGGATGTTTGGAAGAGTTGTGAGCTATACTGACATCTTGAATGTTTTTAATTTCTACTTCTTTTATGCTGTGCTTTTGAAAAAAAATATATATTTTCTATTTTTTTAATAAAAATATTAAATCATTGCGTGTTAAGTGGCGGAACTCAACGACGTCCTTTGCCGTGACACCAGAGCGAGAAAACAGAAATATACATTTAATTAAATATTTCATTTCCTCGAGTGGGGATTGAACCCACTACCAGTCGCGTTTATAGTCACACTTTGTGACCCTGCGCCAAGGCTGGCCTCAAATTTTCTATTAATTCTGATATAATTTAATATATATTTATATAATAAGGAGTATAGGGACTAATAGATGTATTGTATGATTTTTCCTTATTTTTTTACAGATTTTTCAGTATTGGCATCAATAAATAAATTATACAGAGCGTTTTTGTATTCAGAACGCAAAGATAATTTTTCATCTATATTTCCATTCAAGTCATAACATTTAAAAATTGTCAAAATCTTCTTGCAAACATATATCTCTCGTTACAAGTTGAGTAAAGATAAACTAAATGTAAAAAAAAATAAATCAAATTAAATCAGCTTCACGCTGTATCACGCACACAGCAGGGTAGACAGAGGGAACCTATTGTTAAGACAATCCGTTCCCCACTTTCCGCCAAGTTCCGGAAGGATTGCGTGTCGAGTGGCGGAACTCAACACCGCTCTTTGTCTCGACACCAGAGCGAAGAAATGATAATATAAATGTAAATAAATATTTCATTTCCTCGAGTGGGGATCGAACCCACAACCAGTCGATTTTACAGTCACACTTTGTGGCCCTGCGCCACGAGTGGCCACTAAATATTAGAATAGTTTTAATAACCTAGATGTTAGAAAAGATGCGTAAAATCCCAAGTTGAACCTTGTTTAACGAGATTAAAAAAACAAAAAACTATCCATAGGAAGAAATCTACTAGCATCCTACCTTTCGCCTATACATTCAGATACTTACCAATTGCGTCACAATAGCTATAGCTACAAATAAAAATAACCAAACTTTGAAATTAAATAAGAAAAAAAAGGGTAAAATCACAGCTGTGAAGCCTTTACGCATATCAAATTGATCTAAAGAACAGTAAGACTTACATCAAAGCTTAAAAGCCTTTGTCGGGAAAAAGTGAATTACTAAGTTTTCTTGTTACTTCACAATGTTTACGAAAAGAAATTGTTTTGTATTTAGCCCGAAAATTATGAATTTCTAAGAAGCTCTTTGAAAATACAATTATCCATATTTAAGAGAGCGCTACATTTTCCTCTATCTAATAATTAGATTTCCAAGGTAATTATAATAATTGCTTTCAGAGACATATTAAATCCAACCCTTTTTAAGGCGAATAGGCAGTGGATGATGTTGTATTAAATTTGTTTAATTACCATAGTAAGTGTTAGAAGTGAAAAATGGAGTGAGCATTCACTAATCACTTTTTGAGAATGCTGCTTGTGCTTACGAAAAGCGCTTAAATATATATTATACTCGATTGAGATCATATGAAATTATTAAAGAAAATATTGATATTTATATTTGTTGTTATTTTTAAATAAATAAATTTAACACTTATTGCCATAAAGTTTTATGAACTTAAAATTATGACAAAATATGTAAGCCAATGATGCTTAAAGCTAAAATTTCAAGCATTGCTGATGTTTACCTTGAACCCATATACTTAAATTATCATATTATAATAAAATCTAATATGCGTTTTTATGCAGCATATGCCTTCGTTCAATTAAATAAAAAATATAATCATAATAATATACATCATAATTTTATGTTCTTATTAAAGGGCATCATTAAGTTTTCTGCATTAAGTTTTTCTTTGCACAGGATTCTTATATTTGCTTTTTTAAATAAGCTGCGCTAATTTCGAGCCACATTGCCGCACTAAAAGTATTGCATACTACTTTAATTGTTATTATTATCAATGATTAAATATGGCAATTGAGGCCAGTCATGGCGCAGGGGGCACAAAATGTGACTGTAAATACGATAGGTTGTGGGCACGATTTCCAATCGAGGAAACGAACTATTAAATATTTTCATCAATTCACTCTGATGTTGAAGCAAAGCGCGGTGTTGAGTTCCGTTACTCAAAATAAAATGCTTCCAGAATTCGAGGAAAAGTGGGGAGCGGAGTGTCTTGACACTAGGTTTCCTTTGTCTAACCTGCTACATGCGGGATACAGCGTGAAGCTAAATATAACTCAAATCAAAACTATAGATTTATGTTCTAAATAAAATCATATTTAGTATATAAAACGGGAGAGCCGACACTTAACAGTATAACAAGGATTAATTAAAATATACACTCCATCTTTTTTGTATCAAACAACATTGGCGACAGCAACACAGTCACAACTTTGACGTGTTGAAAATGAGGAACTATTTACAAAGAAATCACATATTTTACATACTAAAACCTTATTTTCCATATGGCGTGATCGATCCATGGGATGATCTAGACCCTCGCTTATACCACGCCATTCATATTTATTGGCTCAAATTTTATGGGATGTGGTATTACAATTTTATATCAACGAATATATGGTTCTGGTTCCAATTTATATATACGATACTGGTACTTTTTCTCGTATGCTTCTTGCCTTGTTTTGGTGAGATTGTTTACTTACTGAGGCGACAGGAAAATATCGGGGATATCGCTGAGGGGTGAGTTAATTAATGTTACGTAACTTCTGATATTAGATTTTTCGGTATTACATAATATATCTTTTGTTGAATATATATTTTTTTAGATTGTATTTATTTCTTAGTGAAATGTATACATATTTTAAAGTCGCTGTATTCTGGTTGAATAAGAGAAAAATCTTAAAGCTATTGGAATTTTTGCATTGTGATGAGTTCAAGCCAGAGGAGAGGGAGCACAAGGCGATTCTAAGGAGAAGCATTGTAACAGCGCGTTCCATAATGACTTGCTATTCCACTATGTGCGTCGGCGCAGTGATGGGTAAAATTTTTTTTTTTAATAATTTTACATAGTTCATGCTGTATCCCGCATACAGCAGGTTAGGCATAGGGAACCTAGTGTTAGGACACTCTGTTCCCCTTTTCCTGTAGGCATTGTGTGTTGAGCGGTGGAATTAAACGCCGCGTTTGCCTCAACGCCAGAGCGAAGATATGAAAATATTAAATATTTCATTTCCTCGAGTGGGAATCGAAATCAGAACCTGTCGCGTTTACAGTCACACTTTGTGCCACTGCGCCACGACTGAGCTCAAAAAATATAGTTCATATATATATAGTGCTATAACATTTAAGTAAATATTTATTTTGTTACAAAGCCGTTTCTTAGATTTTCTTTAATTACATTGTTTTACATTACATTATCGCTTTTAATTACAGTTGCAATTATAATGCCATTCACAGAGAATTTTGATATATTGCCCACCAATGTAGATTATCCATACTTTGATGTCTACAAATCGCCTATTTATGGTATAATTTTTCTTCACCATGTATGTATATAAAACGTTATAATATTTTTTAAAACTCCACGCTGTATCCCACATGTAGCATTGTAGCCAGAGGTAGTGTCAAGACACTCCTTTCCCCACGTTCCGCAGTGGCGGAACTGAACACCGCAATTAGACACGTTAAACATTTCATTATTTCTAATAATTTGACATTTTAATTAATATTTACAAAAGTACTTATTTAAATGTAAAATTATTTTCAGATATATTATAAGCCCGCAACTTGCATAATAGATGGCGTCATGGATACCATTTTGGCCGCATTTATAGCATCTGCTAGTAAGAATTTTGTTAGATAATATTTGTCATATTTTAAATAGATATTGTGTTTTATTTAAGAGAAAAAATCGGTTACGAGAATAATTTATGAAAATCATTCTTTTGTAAGAATTAAATTTAACTTTCGTGTTTCAAAACGTCTCGTCATTATGTTTATAAATAAAATCAGCTTCACGCTGCATCCCGCACGCAGCAAGGCATGCAGAGGAAACCTAGTACCAAGACACTCCGTTCCCCACTTTCTACCGAATTCTGGAGGCATTGCGTACTGAGTTGCGAAACTCAGCGCCGCGTTTTGCCTCGACACCAGAGCGAAGAAATCGAAATTTCCTGCAGTCGAGGCAAAGCGCGGCGTTGAGTTCCGGGTTTTATAGAATATATACATATATACACTGATTATAAGCTCACTTAATAGTTTTATTAAGAATTTTATATACGCCAGTTGCTACATAACAATGTTCATACATACATACATACATATGTTCGTATTGTTACACATTTATAATATAAAGCGGAAAATGTCATTGTAAACAATATTTTGTGGTCGGATATGCTAAATAATTGCACTGTATCACCTACTTTGTGAAATTAATATGTAATATGAAAGTTTAAAACAATTTAGTTTTAGTTTATTTCTTTCATTTAACTAATTTCAATTTTTTTTTTAATTAAATATCCTTAGTTAGAAAGCAGCTTCATCTATCACATCAACATTTTTTTTAGCTTCACACTGTATCGGTAGGCAGAGAGAGTGTAGTGTCAAGAAACAATGTTCTCCGTGTAGAACGTAGTGCACTCGTTAGAACCGAACCTGCAATCATTAGGGCTTACAGCTAGATGCTGTCCCACTGCGCCACGGTGATTTACATATTTTGCTAGGTATACCTTAAGATTTTGATAAGTAACATAAAGTGATAATCATGAACTCATGAGATGATGAAAAAAAAATCATGAAAATAATTGTAAAATATGAATTTTACATACTATATACATACCAAAATCTATAAATTGTTTATATATTACGCGATCAAAAAGATTTCCAATTACATTGAAAATATTTTCAATCCGTCGTCCGTCGGGGTTGTCGTGGCGCAGAGGCACAAGCGTGCGTATAAATTATTGGTTCTATTACCACTAGAAAATATGAGAGATTTATCATTTTCATTTCTTTGTTCTGATAACGAGGCCGGAAGTGTCTTAATACTAGCATCTCAGGTTTCCTCCGCCTACTCTGCTATATGCTAGGATACAGTGAAGTTAAAAAAAAAGTTTTTTTCTTTTATGAAATAGCTTATATAAATAGGTATTGAGATTACAGTGACAGTACCGTGTTAATGAATCGTACATGCGATATATGATTGTTTGATCTCGATAATAGATAAGTGTGATCACCAAGATACCGTTAACAAAAATACAGAAGAAATTACTTTTATATTTTTTATATGGACACGTCTTATCATCAAGCAAACGGACTAACTAGCTCCTTAGCTTGTTTTATCTTAAAAACGCAACCAACAAAATACTTTAAAAGATATTTATTAAGAAAACGTATAAAAAATTGAACGTAGCGGGATTTGAACGTCCAAGAACGTCCGTCCACGAACTCTGACCAACTAAGCCATGTTTCCAACTTGTTTGTTAGACGGTTTCCAAAGAGGCGTGGGTTCAAATCCCGCTACGTTCTAATGTTTATACGTTTTCTTAATAAGTATTTTTCTTTCCTAAGTGTGGAATACTTTAAAAATGAAAAATGTTAAAAATACTGTAAAAGACTTTTTTATATTCAGTTGGACAAATAGATATATTAGCGTACAATTTACGTAATTTCGACGCGCTAGCCGAGAGAAAACGTAAAAGAGATTTACAGAAAACAACCGGAATATTGAGAAATAAAAAACATTACATACATTATACATTAAAAAAGAGCATCGTGCATTATAATTCAATAATAAGGTATAACAGCATTTTTTTCATGCAATATTATAGAAGTCGTAGTAGTAGTAGTAGTAGTAGTCTTAGTAGTAGTAGTAGTCTTAGTGGTAGTAGTAAATTATGTCAATTTAATATAAACTTTTGTTTTCAGATACGTTTTAATGATTGAAAGTGCGTTTAGTTTGGCTTCGGTGTTGCAATTCATGTTAAGTGTGATGGTACTCTGCTTAGTGGGCATCCAATTTTTATCAGTATGAATACTTTTGTTATTATTTGCATTTTTATATTTTTATGTTTTTATATTTTTTTATATCTTTACGTTTACCGTGCTCAGTCATGAAAGAATGGCAGAAAAGATTTATGATGGAAAAGTGAGCGGTAAGAGAGATAATGTGAGACCTCGGTTGACCTTCGAAAACACAGTATCAAAGATACAGGAGGAAGGTCTGGTAAAAAGCATGAGGACCCCACGGAGGGCACGTATAAAGATGTTGATGACAGTGGACGAGGCGAGGAAAGAGGTATGTAGAGACCGTAGCGTTTGGCGCTCCGATCTCTCTGACTACCCCACTAGGAAAAAAAGCGTGAAGCTAAGTAAGTAATTATATAAATTATATCTTTGCAAAGTATCTGGCATATAGCAAGCTAGACAGAGGGAACTTTAAGAGTCAGCCAGTCAGAGTCAGTCCTCTACTCATTTTTGCCCAATTTTTAAGATATTGTGTGTTCAGTGATTGAACTCAACGCTGCACTATAACTTGAGAGCTTAAGAGCTTGAAAATTGTAATAATTCCATTCCCTTCAAAATGAAATTGAACCCAAAATCGACGCCTTTTCATTCACAATCGGTGCCGCTGCGCCATGATGACCTTAACTCTAATATAATATAACTTTTTAATATTTATAGATATATTATTAATAAAGTTATGTTATATATATATATATATATATATATATATATATATATATATATATATATATATATATATATAACATAACTTTATTAATAAGAAACCATTATTTAAACTTTTTTTACAGATCGAAAATCCAAGAAGTCATCCAATGCAAATTGCATGGATGGCAATTTATCTGACGTGTATGTTGATTGAGGTGTTCATACTATGCTGGTTCGGTAACGAACTGATATTAAAGGTCATCGGTTTTATTCATTCCATATATTTATTTTTTATTTTTGTGCATTCAGGTAACAAGCTTGATGTTTTACAGCATTTTAAAGGTAATATATCGGTGTTCAAAAGATAACACGTAAACATTTATGTGCATATTTTTTTCAAATTAAATATATATATATATATATATATATATATTGAGGCCAGTTGTGGCGCAGGGGCAAAAAGTGTTATTGTAAATCCGTCAGGTTGTGTTTCGGCACGAGGTTCTATTCCCACTCGAGGAAATAAAATATTTAACATTTCTTTTTCTTCTTTCTGATATCGAGGTATAGCGCAGTGTTGTGCAGCAGCCACTTAACACTCAATGCCAGAATTCGTCAGAAAATGGGAAACGGATTGTTTTAACATTAGGTTCCCTCTGCCTACCCTGCTATGTGCGGGATATGCTTAAAGATATATATCATATATAGGGAAATATAATGTACAATCAATATTTAAGCATATTAAAGCAAGAAAGAACTGACTGATCTCACTGCAAAGATCATGGGTACACTGCTCTCAATACTTTCTGTAATAGATTCATATTACCTTCAGTTTATGTTACTACATTTTTTGAACGAGACCATTCGAGTTTTAAGTTTTGATAAACAATTTTCAACTATCCTCTCATTTAAGTCTGAATGATTTTTAATCTCCTGGTTTTTAAAAGCCTTACGTACAATTTTAGATACAAATATATCAACTTTCGTTGGCTAAGGTTTAAAGTTTATCGGTCCGAATTTTCTAGTTGATATAGCTCATTCATATATGTGACAACACAACTCATTTCAGAAAAGATTTATTTTTGGTGGGTTTATCATACTTATATTTTTCCTTTGCAAGATATATGTGAGTTAGGCTCAAATCTACACTTTTGTACGTATATATTTTACATATTTTCTAAAAAATATTTTCAATGCCATTTCAATCCAATTCAATTTTTCGCTCATCTTTGCATGTATTAGAAGTGCCAATTGTCTCGAAGAGCGCCACTTGTTCGAGTGGAAATGGCTCGTAGGATACTTTGTAATGCTAGTAAAAAGTCTAACCTTTGAGAAAGTAAAAAGTTGCATATTCTCTTAAAATTTTTTATTATTCTTCAATTTATATCAATAAGTATGATCACTGATTTTTGGAATCTGTTGTATAATGTTGAGAAATATATTATAATTACAATGTATATCATAAATCAGCAGAAAAAAAAATAGTATTAAAAAAATATATTTCACTTTATAAGTTTAAAAAGCCTGGAAGTTTCATGGCATCGCTTGTGACGTCAAGTTTGAGTAATCTGTCAATACCATTGTCTACAATATAAAATGTCAATTAGTTTATATACCAAGCCGTGACGTAAATCGCTCTAATTGTCGTACAACATATCATGGCGGCTTACCGTATTTTGTAGATTTATTTTCCTAAATTATTAATTCTTTATTTTATTAATAAAATAAATGCGTGTCTTGTAATAAATTAGGAGGGTTTCAGTGATTAACTTATCTTAGCTTCACGCTTTATCCCTAGCGGGGAAGTCAGAGAGAACGGAGCGGCAAACACTACGGTCTCTATATACCTCTTTCGCCTCGTCCACTGTCATCATACATGATCAGCCTCTTCATACATGTCCTCCGGGGGGTCCTCGGTCCTCATGCTTTTTACGTGACCTTCCTGTATTTATAGTATTTTTGATACCGTGTTTTCCAAGGTCAACCGAGGTCTCCTCCTATCTCTCTTACCATTCACTTTTCCACCATAAATCTTTTTTGCCAGTCTTTCATCACTCACTCGTTTGACGTGCCCAAACCAGCTGAGCACATTCTTCTTCATTCTCACCGTGACATCATCGCAAGTATCTGCCATTCTGTGTATCTCTTCATTGCGGATTCGATCAGCTAAGCTGACTCCGCATATCCTACGAAGAGATCGCATCTCCACGGCATTCCTCTTTCTTTCATTCTTCTTCTGGAATACCCATGTATTACGTTCGTACACGCAGCGAATTTCGCTGCCCTATAACAGCGTCGGTACCAACACTGCATTGTATACGGCCAAAGGTGCAGCTATGCTATCGTTTTGCCATCTCATCAATGCAGCTAAAACTCCGTTAACCCTGTTGCCGACAGCAATACGCATTTCCACATTGATCTCGGTTCTTCCATCTCTACTGAACATACTTCCCAAATATACCACTTCATTCACTTGTTCTAATATCTTACCATTTACACTGATCTTGTATCCGTCCTTTCTTGATCTCTTTGAAAAAGTTTCAGTGGTTAAATATATTATTTGAGAAATTTTTACTAGCTGTTTGCCTATAGCTCGCTAAAAATAGTTTTATTCAGTGGTAAAATACTGGATAAGTATACATTATTAGTTAAATACAATTAAATACAATGTACGAAATGCGAACACGTATGCATACACTGTTGCAATCAGCACGATATATAAATGATACAATAAATTTCAACAGGGCACATTTTGCTTTAAAGTTTGTGCTTTCCAAGCATACATTTTAAAACAAACACAAAATTATATATTAACTTTTATTTTATTTAGCGTCACGCTGTATTCCGCACATAGCAGCTTAAACAGAGGGTACCTAAAAACCTAATGTTAAGACACTTCGATCCCATTAAGTACATTTCCGTTCGCCATTTTCCGCCGAATTCTGAAGGCATTGCATGTTGAGTGGCGGTACTCAACGCTGCACTTTTCTTCGTTAGCAGAGCGAGGAAATTAAAATAATAAATATTTTATTTAACTGAGTGGGAATCAAACCCGCAACCATTCGTGATTACAGTCCCACGCTGCCCCTGTGCCACGACTGGCCTTACTACTCTAACTAATAATAATTAAAAATATATAATAAACAATAATATATTTTATTCTAATAAATATAAAACAATCTACTTACAGAGTTTAGAATTGCGCCAAGCTGCATTTGATGGTCCTTGGCTGAAAATGGACCCCAAAACCACAATGTTTATTGTTATATTTCTGGAACGCAGCAAGCGTCCTCTGCGAGTTACCGCAGGAAAGATATTTACACTATCTCTAAATACATATACATATGTAAGATATATATCATTATTAGTTTCGGGGAGGCCAGTCGTAGTACAGGGGCACAAGCGTGTGACTAAACGCGACAGGTTGTGGGTTCGATTCCCACTAGAGGAAATGTAATGTTTAGTATTTTCATGTCTTAGCTTTGGTATAATGTCAAAGCGTGGCGTTGAGTTCCGCCAATCAACACGCATTATCTCCAGGATTTAGCTGAAAACGGAGAACAAGAAAAATATTATTAATAACCTTGTATTCCTCTTTAAACGAATATAATTTGCTGTGAATCAAGAGTTATTTATTATAAAATAATAATTATTTTTCAGCTCATCAACTGGTCCTATAAAGCATTCGCTGTAATGAGAAATATGAAGAAGTAACTCACGTACATATACTTTAATTACAGCAATAAATTATTTATTGTAGTTTATGCAAAGATTACACATTTGCTTATCATTGTTATTTCAAGATTTTTAAGATGTTTTGTGAAAATAAAACAGTTCCACAGGATGACAGGATTGGTAGAAAAAATCTAGCGTGAAGGCACTCTGTCGTCCGCTTTCCGGCTGCACTCGAGATATTTAGTTTGGCGGAATTCAACACCGTGCTTTGAAATGTATTTTATTTGTTAAATTTGAAATGTATGCTTTGAAATGTATTATATTTTATATTTTCATTATTTTTATTTAAAAAAAAAAAACTTTACTACTATAATAAGTACATTATAATCTAAAAGTTATTTTATACACATTTTTATATATGTAAGTTAAAAAATTTGCTATTTTAGATTTAGCACAGGTTAAGTGCGAGTTGGACTCACCCACCGAGGCTTCGGCAATGGGAAGTATACTGTAGACCTTGTAAGAGTTGATAAACTTAAGTTTGCGGGCGCATATGTGTGCTTATTGTATGAAACGAACTACAAAAGTTAGTAGTGTTTTTTTTCTATGAAATACATATAAACTTTTCGTATTTTTTTCTTTATCTGTGCTATAAGACGTTGCTTCGTACCAAATTTTAAGATTCTGAGTTCGCGGGAAGTATCCTGTAGGTTTTGACTCCCTTGCGAATTTCGAAAATCTTGTGATTGCGTTGGCTTAAAAGTTTGACTTTTTTCATAGCTCCAAAGGACAGTAGACCTAAGTATTTCATATAAATTTCAGCTTGATACCTCCACTCATTCCTTAGAAAAATGGATAGTAAGAAAGTGACTCTGAAAATTCTTTTCGAGGTACGGAATCTTAAACATCAAGTTTTGGTTAAGTGAGTTTGAGACGCTGGAGTGTATATTGTTTATTATATTGCTATTATGTTTCCTTTAATACACACTAATACATTCTCCAGTTACTAGCGTTTGTATTATAATGAAATCCAGGCTGATAAAAGAAAAATAATATTAAACATAGTTTCCAGAAAAAAAAACAAGTGCTTTTATTAAATAAAAAGTAATTTATTAAAGGCATTCTTGTAGCTATTCTGATAAAATATAAAGTAACTGCCCAGTTTCATAGCTAGTTAAAACGCCTACGCTCAATTTATTGGTACTTTCGTGAACAATGTTGCTCCTCCGCTAGCTTGTTTTAACGTATTTATTACTTTGATACTTTTCCTCATAGTTCTTATAACGTGTACTTCAAATAATTTAACTATATTTAATAATAAAAAAGTCTATTTATCAGTATGTTGTTGTGGTGCAGGGGCACAAGTGTGTGACTGTTAAAGCTACTGATTGATCCCCACTCAAGGAAATGAAATATTTAATGTCTTCGCTCTGGTATCGAGTCAAAGAGCGGCGTTTAGTTCCGCTACTCAATACACAATTCTCCAGAATTGGGCGGAAACTGCGGAGTGTTTTAACACTATGTTACCTCTGCCCACTGCCCTGCTGTGTGCGGGGTACAGTGTGAAGCTAAAAAAAATATTCAAATGATGATTGAACTTAGTACTTAGTAGCTTAATATTTCGTGATAGTCACAAAAGTGTAAAAAAATTCATATTTTAAAACGTTATTCTTTGACATAAAATTTTGCCATCGCGCTCAATGCAGCACTTGGACGCCGATTTATACCTGACGTTTATGTTTATAGAGGCATTCAAGCTGTGTTGGTTTTGTAACGGGGCGACGTTGAAAGTAATCCATCTTTCCCATTCATCACGTTCAAATTTATTTTATTCTAAACCACACATGACGGGCTCTATTCTTTAGCGTATGGTGCAAGTGATATTTGCTTTGCTCCTACACTAGAGATTAGAAATGAAAATATTAAATATTTAATTTCTTCGAGTGGGGGTCGAGCCGAAAATCTGTCGCGGTCACATACATACGTTTGTGCCCCAGTGCCATGATTAGCCTCAGCGTTAAAGCGATTATTTACTACAATTTTCAAAGTAGGATTTTTTCTTAGAATTTTCAAAATTTTGCGTTCGATCGCCGCTTTGGGAAAAACATTTCGATTCTCCGTTTGTTTCGGTTAGAAAAAAACGTGTTAATTCGGGCGAAAGGTGTAGATTTAGATGCCGTGGGGATTGATTTATAGCGTTTTGAGTTTTTTTTATCTCAAGTTGTATGGAATTTATCTTACTATGATGATCCCGTGTCCCAATAAAAATGCTAAAATATAGAAATAATTTAAAATGAAATAATGTAATTTAAATTACGAAATATATTATATTTATACAACAAATGTAGTGTGCCTTTGCTTTCTTAGACAATATGTAGCAATTAGTTCCCTTCCGCAACGAATGTAATGCCGCTGCAAGAAAATGGAAGCGCGGGAATAAATGAAGATCTGAGGTTGTCTCTGCACCTTTAAAGAAATATATGTTTCTTTTTAATCTGGAACTATAAATCTGTTATTAACATTTTTAAAATTTTAGTTAAGCACTCCTGAAAACGGTCCAAGAGGCGTGGGTTTAAATTATAACAATTTTACTAAATTTCATATATTAATTTACTAGCTGCCCCGTATGGCTTACGCCTTAGTAGTCTTCTTGGTTTTTCCCACATAAATTCCAAAACATACAAAACAAACACAAAAATTGATTGTATATTGCTCCACAAATCTCTATCTATCATTGAGAATTTTTTAACACTACCTACTATTACTACTATCTTGAAATGTCGGTCTATTTTATAATCTAAGTAATAATAATCTCAAGTTTTTTCTATCATTATACAAATAATAATTTACAAACAATATCAAATAACAAAACATTGAAAACTTAAAGATTTGGCCAATTTAATATAACAGTTGTATGAAATGACTCTTTTAGAAAGTAACAATTTTGTCGGATAACATACTTTAAATTGAGTCGGATAACATACTTTAAATTGATATTTTTTTTTTATTGTATCAAAATAGCCTTTATGTTGCTCCACAATCTCCTCTCCTCCTCTCAGTATTAGTCTCATAATAATCTCTACAACTGGTCCAGAGGTTAGCTCGGATAAACAGAGAGACAGACAGATAAAAATGTTAAAATGATTTAATTGTGTTTTGGTATCATATAAATAACTATATGCACTTGAAAAGACATGATTATATAGATATCACAGACATACCCTTTAATTATTCATATGTATAGATGTATATGTAGATATATAGGTAAACAGTAATTTAAGGTTTTCTCAGCTTTACGCTATATTTAAATATCCTGCATACAGCAGAGTATGCAGAGGAAGTCTTGTGTTAAGACACTGTTTTCCCCATTTTCCGCACAATTTTCGAGGCATTGCGTATTGAGTGGCGGAACTCAACCCCAATCTTTGCCTTTTTCTTTTTACAAAAGCGAAGAAGTGAAAATATTAATCAACTCAGCTTCGCGCTGTATCCCGCTGTACACAGCAGGGTAGGCAGAAGGAATCCGTTCGGCAAACGAAAGACTGTCCGTTCCCCACTTGCGGACGGGACAAATGGCGGGACTCAACGCCGTGCTTTGCCTCAACACCAAAGCGAAGAAGTGAAAATATAAATTTGAATAAATATTTCATTTCCTCGAGCGGGGATCGAACCCACAACCAGACGGGTTTACAATCACAATTTGTGCCCCTGTGCTTAATATATATTTATATATGACCGGCCTTAATATATTTTTATATGATTTTTATAAAGCTTGTATGATTTTTATACGAAAGAAAAAAAAGCCAAATGAAATTACCTGCGCAACCTTTTTCTACTGCTTTCTACGATACAAAAAATGACCCCTGGCGTCGTAATGTATTGCTATGTCCTCCCAATTGAATGTCACCTACATTTACTGCCATTACAGTGATGATGTCATTTCTATATTGGGAAAACGGTTTTCTAAAATATTCCAAATTGGATTGAAGCCAACTAAAGTTACTCGAGGCTTCTATCCAAATTCAGAATTTACCTTTCGCTTGCCTAATTATGCTAAAAAACTACGTAAAACATAAATTGACTTTTCAATTATTTTGTTTTCCTGAATTTATAAGAAACGTTCGACAGTCGTGTAGTTGGCGTATATTAACTATTCGATCAAAAATATAAATATGAAATGAGAGCCAAGTTAAATGTTAAGTTAATACGTCGTTCTCGACTTATATGAAGTTGTTAACAATGCTCCAGTACTAAATTAGTATATTGATTCTGTTTTAATAACTTACTGTTGAATAGTAAAATAAACTAAATGTATAATTTTCGTAAAATAAGACACATCATATTAATAATTTCTTTTTGAACACAGCAGACCTAGTTAAGACACTCCGTTCCCCATTTTCCATCAAATTCTGGAGGTATTGCGTTTTGAGTGGCGGAATTCAACACCACGCTTTGCCTCAGCACCAGAGCGAAGAAACGTAAATATTAAATACTTCATTTCTTCGAGTGGAAATCGAACCCACAACCTGCGTCAAGTTTACAGTCACACGCTTGTACCCCTGCACTGTACTACTAGTCTCATTAAAAGTATAATATAAGAAATAAATTTACTTTACATCAGCTTTAGTTACGGAAAACGTTTTATATATTTAGTTAACATAATTTACAGCACTAAGGAAATTATTCCAGCGTCTCATCTCATTACTATTCTGACCTTTGGGAATGTATTTCACTATAAGATAGATACCAAGAGCACTTAAACATAACAGTATTAGGTTACGATATTAGAACGCCCACTAAATATACCTCATAATTTATCACGATTCATAGAATCTCCCTCATTTTGAATCGAGTTTTATAATATAACTAAAAGAAAATTATTAATATTTTATACACAAAAGCTATATAACAACGACGATATATCCTCAGAATTTTACCTCAATACTATGGTACCATAAAACATTCGAACCCAGGTAAGTTACAAGTAGAACAAAACATATGCCGTATTACGAGTTTGTCCGTAATGGCATCGCGATGTTATGATGAAACAAAAGTGGAAACAAAAAGAATCCTCATCTGAGCGACAGCGGCGTTAATTAGGTCAAGCGCGAACACAGCTACTTCGAAGGCTTGCTTCCTCTTAATGAACTCTGACGAAACAGCTTTTTAGCACTATTGTGAAAGTCTTTAATTAAAATTGCCTGAATTGAAACGTAACGTACTACGTACTAAGTGCTGCCTGCATCGCGCATATGAATACAAACTGCTTGTTGGCCTCTGAATATATTTCCATTTACCACAAATGAACGTAATTATTCAAAACTATGAAATATGAATAAAGCAAACTTGACCGTTTTTAGATAGGTTTATTCGTACATGTTTATTATAAGCGTTTTCTTTTGACGCTATTTTATTTGTAACTAGCGACCCGCTCGTGGTATCGCTCGATAGAAAGAACTATATGATTTCCTTATCTGTATTATTTTGTTTTTTTTGTATATAATAATATAATTTTAAAGGCAATCTATATTTAGACATACATTGACTTCTCTATATTGAAAAGTAAAGTTTTAACAGGTTGGGAACTAAGTTATTGCGGATTTCACTCATAGTTGGTTTCAGTTGATTTTTTAGGTTTGCAGACGTAATACAAATGTAAATTTTTTTTTGTTATTTGATAGTTGGCAATTCAGCTATCAATCAGTAAAATAAAATTTTTGATCGGTTGCGTAGTTTTCGTTTTTTGTCCGTTGAAAAATAGACAATCAAAAAGAAGATTTTCGTCATATTTAGCTTTTTTATTTCCGCAAAGGGAAAAACACATTGCAAGCTTACAAAAAATTATGTGCTGTTTATGGTGACGAAGCCTTAAAAGAACGGCAATGTCAGAATTGGTTATCCAAATTTCATTGTGGTGATTTTTCACTCAAAGATGAAAAACGCTCTGGTCGTCCAGTTGAAGTTGATGACGCCCTAATCAAAGCAATAATCGATTCGGATCGTCACAGTACAACACGTGAGATTGCAAAGAAGCTTCATGTATCACATA
>DWLH01000133.1:0-32938 GCA_018249795.1 Heliconius telesiphe telesiphe | reverse complement strand
TCATAGCTGATAGACTAGACGTGCATTCATTTTAAAATATTTTTTGAACATGCTCACGACATTTTTCTGCAAATTTAATCATTAATTTAATTTTAATTTCAAATTAGCTTATTTATTCCACCATATCTGTTTATCATTTATTCTATTATTTTAGTTAATTTTGAATGGTGGCACAATGCAATCTCCAATCCATCTAAATAAGCTGAATTGAAAATATCCTTAATTTTAATCGTTTTATAACTACAATTTTTATATTATGCCTGATGATAAATAATAGCAATAAAGTAGTAACAACTCAAATATTTTACCTTTAAAAAAGGTTCTTATAAAATAAATAATATTCCGTTTTTAATTTACCAATATTTTTATAGGCACGAAGTGTCTTGATATATGTATGCTCTCTCTTCAATGATATTATGCGGGATAGAGAGTGTAAAAATATAAGAAATTAAAAAAATATATACTTATTTAAAATATTATATATTCAATAACAGCTATATCTTCCTCATAGATAGACCTCAGACAAAAAATATTTTTATTAACACTTTAATCAGAACCTCGACATAAAAAAAACAAAACATATATTAAAAATTAATATGATATTAATATTTTATTAATCATACATAATAGGTATAAAGATAATAATCTTGATGACAATCTATATTTCGTGACCGTAGCGAACGTCCGTAAACATTTTTTTAAATTTTAGGCCGAAATTTGTAGTATTCTGTTTTAAATTTATACTGTGATTTAATATATTGATTTCTTTCACAGTTATGTGACACAATGATAATTTTCCTTACAGTATAACCTTTACATTGTTAACTCAACGCAATAGTAGTCAGTTCAAATTTCGTTTGAGAATCTTATATAGATGTAATTTTAAAAAACAGTCGTATAGTCTTTATTTTTATTTTCTAAGGTATTCGTCTAATTGATGCCACTACAATCCAGTAGGACCAGCATCTATTTGTAAACTCGATGCTTGTAACTTCGATCTCCACTTAGAATGTAGTTTTTTTGTATTTTTTTAAAAGGTAATTTTGGTTAAATCTTAAATTTAAGCTGAATGACAATTATATTAAAATCGTTTTAATTTTCACATACTCCTTTGTTTAATGCTTCTTAAGAATTAAGTATTTCAACACTAAGTTTTATCTAGACATATGGGAAGGGTAGGCACCCTAATGATTTGTTTGAAAATTTTCGACTGCGACGCTTAATATAGTTTAATATTATATGATTATTTATCACATGTTTATGTTTCTAAAGCACGTTATTGTCCTCGTGTTTTTACTTTACACTCGAACTACTCATCGTGGCATTTGACTTTTAATATTGTTAATTATATATTTAAAATATTATGTTATGATGTCTTCTTTTCATATTTATTTTGGTATTAATGTATTTTTAAGCAGACAAGGTGAAAAATACATATATTTTTGCCTATTGATACGCGTCGCATTGGTGGTGTGTATAATATAATTAAAAAAAAATATACAAATTCTAACGTAGCCGCTCACCTTTTAAAGCAAATTGGAAAGCTTGAAAGGTGGGTATCTCACGAATCACTCTACGCCACTGCTGCTTCGACAACGCTAGACCACACGCTGCACGATAGACGGTTACTAAATTAGAAGAGCTTCAATTGGAATGTTTAATACATCCACCGTACTTGCTCCAACAGGTTATATTTTTTCTAAATTTGGATAACTTTTTACAAGGGAAAAATTTCAACTCCGATAGAGCAGTCTAAACTGTCTTCAAAGATTTTATTGATTCCCGTCCGAATGGTTTTTGTTAGTAAAGGGGTCACTGAACTAACTATGAGATGGCAAGTGTATAGATAACAATAGATGAACCAATTTTTCACTTTGATTACATAAATATATTATATTAAAAAATATTCGACTTTTTGTTCCTCCCATACCAAACGCCAATTTCATATAGACTTATAATATTAATCTCTACGATACACGAAGACGATTTTTTTTTAAATACTTAATAACCTATTAATAATTTTCAAATGTCATCAAAATGAGAAAAAATACTAGTATTTTCAAAGGTTTCTGTTCTGTCTTTTATGTAAAGAATATAAGATTAAAAAAAAGGCTTTTACTCGCCATACTGTGACGACAACCATCTTCGTTTACATGTTACAATATTGATAATATATTCTACATTCAAGCCCTTCCATTTAATATAAATATTGAGTACTAAAATATTTTGAATTGTAATTATTTTTATATTATTAATCCTAAATATTGTTATCAGAAGTAACTAAATATTGTAATATTTTATTATAAGTACCAAAAACTTCATACAAAAAATCGAATTAATAAGGTTTTCTATAAGTCAAGAAGTAAATAAAACATTAAATAAAATTATTATTTATTTTATTAATTTAATAAATAAAGTATAATATTTTAAAATTGCTGTGTAGCAATCATGATTTTATGTAAATATTAAATACATTATTTATTTTACTAAAATTTTAAATAAAAAATCGATTAAATCTTTAGGAGATGGGAAACTTTTTGAATAATTTTATTTTAGTTTGAAATAAACAAAAGTAATATAAAATATGCCCTTCGCAGTTTATATTAATTTGCCTTCAAAACAATGTGAAATTTGCGTATATTTCTTAAGTACTATCTATGTATTGCTATTAATTATTTTAAAAATAATAAACAAAATATTTTTATTTTATATTATATATGAAATGACCATTTTACCTATATCTTCCCATTTTTTTTTTGAACTTGAGGTTAATGCTGTCAGTCCTACTTTAAGGACTTTTTCAGTGATAGAGTTTATCTGTAACCTTTTCCGATATTGTAGGTAAAGAAAACCAAGTGTTAAGACACTCCGTTCTCCACTTTTAGTTTCTTATGCATAACCACTTTTATGATTATTTTATTTTCTTTCTCTTTTGCAATATTTCAGCTTTTTCATATACTTTCATATTGGTATTTAAATTGCAGTTTTTTAATATAATCTGTCACAATATGACTAGCTGCTGCTCGCAAAATTTGCCTTTTTAGCCTCAATATAAATTAATTAAAATCATTAGCAATTTTTAATGGGATATTAAGACTATTTTATATTGCAGCCTCTCCTTTGAAATATATCATTTTAATACCATAAAAAATACGAGCGTCTCCGTGTAACAGTCTTCTAAGTGTAAAAATATTAAAAAAGAAAATATATTAAAATGTATTTATTAACTTTTTAATCATATCAACTGATTCATTCTTTCCAATGCTGTCTACATACATCATTGCCTTTTTAGCATGTTCATCTCTTAGCACTTTAGTTTTTTCAATGGCATCTGTTTTAAGAATATTAAATTTCAAATCCTCATAATCAATATCTTTGACATCAGTTTTAGCTCTATCTATAAATTTGTAAAGATCGGGGTTGTCTTCGAGAGCAAATAATACGGGAGCACTTGTCAGACAAAATTCATCTTTTTCTGTGATTTTTTTTATTTCCGCAGCAGCTTGCCATGACAGGCCTACATGACAGCCGAAGTGGTAAGCATTGCTTTGGATTTCTCGACTTTGCCCATCTAAAAACATAGCACTTTGACATCCTCTTCCTAATAAACTGACGCCATTGAATACTGTCCTAGCCGTCCATTCATTTTTAGGTTTACCCAAAACAACATCCTGTTCTATGGCAGATGTATCAAAAGTTATAGCCAAATCGTCTTTCATAAAATTGGGCTTTCCGGGCAAAGGCATATTCTGTTCATCACGATCCCCAAAAAATTCACTTTCCGATAAATCTTTGGTAGCTGTTGACATTGTGTAGAGAACATCGGGTTCCTTCAAATCGGCCAACATAGCGTTTGCTGAAACTAAAAGGTAATCACCAAGTAATATAGCAATTTTGTTGCCAAAAATTACTGATTCCGTGGCTTTTGAACGTTTCACGAATGGCACATTGACTATTCCTCTATGAATTAGATGGCCAGTTCTCAGCATTTCTGTTAGTTCAGCTAATTTTCTTTGTTTCTGAGGCACTTTGGATCCAGTAGCCTTGACAGATTTTGCTAAAAGCAATATTACCAGGCCCCATGGTTGTAGATTTTTGGAGTCACCGTACAGCACATTTTTTGCAGTTTGCATAACAAGATTGTTACTGCCAACCTGGAATAGAGATTTTTTTTCTTTTTTAAATATTTAATCATTGTAAATATAAATAGATGAATATAGTTATTTAATGAACATAAAATTTTGCTGCCATATATTTTTAATAGTAGTAAAATTTTATTTTCACAGTCACGTTTTTATAATTATTTTATTTTACTATTCATTTTATTATTTGATTATAGTCGATTAAAATATAAAAATGTGCAATAATGTGAATATTAAACGTACATTTGACATGTTTTTTAAGTATTTTCTATTTTATTATAATATAGTAAAGGTTTTTTTCAGCTTCACGCTGTATCCCGCACACAGCAGGGTAGACAGAGGGAACCTAGTGTTAAGAAACTCCGTTCCCCACTTTCCGCCAATATCTGAAGGCTTTGCGTGTTGAGTGGCGGAACTCAACGCCGCGCTTTCCCCTCGACACCAGAGCGAAGAAATGAAAATATAAATGTAAATAAATATTTCATCTCCTCGAGTGGGGATCGAACCCACAACCAGTCGATTTACAGGCACACTTTGTGCCCCTGACACCTCTTTTATATAGTAAAGTTAAGTTATAATATAAAAAGCGATAAGGAAACTTTAATTTTTATTTATATTTTTAGATTCACACAAAGCAGGGTGCAAAAGCAGGGTGGGTTATAATAATTATATTATATAATTTTATTTTTTTAATCAAAGCTGTACGAACAGCTTTGGCTGTGCTTTTTTTTATTGTAACATGTTCAGAAGTAGATTAAAAGATATTTCTAATTGTTGTTACATTCAAAATTATAAAAACCATTATAACGCGGTTGGACAGTGACTTACTGTAAAAGCAATGGCTGTGGGGTTCGATTACCCCCTTTCCCAAGAGACGCTTTTCGAGATTCTCCCACTCGAGAATTTAAATATCCATATTAAATTCGCATTTTGATAAGGCAAATGAGACACAAATAATCAACACGTACTGTCCTGAATTAAGATGAAAAGCGGCGATAAGAGTGTCTTGACACTATATTTTATCTGCCTACTAAGCGATAGTAGTAGGATCAAACAAAAATATTGAACGAAGTGATTTGTCACTACATCCATTATATTTATTATAAATTTTAACCCCAAATAATACACAGACAAGCAACACGACTATAGTACAAGAACTACTTGTTCATAGAAGCTAAACTGTTATTGACATAGTTTCTACTTAATCATAAATAGGTTTACGGTAAACGGCTATTTGCATCTACAATGATAAATTATATATTATTAGTTCATATTAAAATTTATATGATATATTTACATATATTTTTATGTGTTTTAAGTCACGTATATATTTTTACATATTACATTTCTATTTTTTAGTTTATTTATAGTTATTACTAAAGTGAATGTTGATCCAAAGTTTTGTTTTTTTATTCTAATCTTGTTTCAAATTTCCTAGCTCTCAGCTTTATCCATGACCTTCGGATTTTCTAACACTACCCAACTATGCCATGATGGAGTAAATTTTTGTATACAGAATTTTCATATAATATTACTTTTAATATACGAAAGTAAAGAGAACGGCCGTACATTTTGAAATAAATATTATGAAACAAAATAACTTAACATTACTATTTAAATTATGAAATTTCGTTTTGATATTTTAGATTTTCAAATATGCTGCTCAGTTACGTAAAAAGTGTTGGACGTAAATATTCGAATTTAATTTAGATTCACATAAGTAGCACGATATGCAGAGAGAACCTGAATGTTTAGAGTTCTCTTTTGAGCGCTTTCGGGAAGGGAATTATGTTTAAAATGAAACTAACACTCAATGCCTCCAGAATTCCGGCGGAAAATGAGGTACGGGGTCTTAACACTAGATTCTCTCTGCCTACCCTGCTGTCTGCGGTATACAGCGTGAAGCTGATTATTAGATGAATCTTTTTAACCGGATTAGTCGCTTATATTAAATATTATAATTTTTTATAAAATGATAGGCTAGATGTCTACCTGTAACCACGGACTATTAAAAAGTATTCAAAACTTATTTAGAAAAACTTATTTAGGCGCGGGTTCGAGTCCCGCTACGTTCAAATTTTTATACGTTTTCTAAATAAGTATTTTTCTTTCCTAAGTGTGGAAAAACACTTTAAAAATGTTTAAAAATAAGTATTCAAAACGTCGGGTGTCTAAAAAATTTATTATATTAATATATACGTGATTAATTCGGTTAAAAAGTTTTTGTTTAAAATGTGTTAAAAAAGGCGGAAATCAAAGATTTTATTATATTGATAATAAAATCGTTGATTTTCTCCATTTTAATTTATATTGAGTGGCGGAACTCAATTCTGAACTTAATTTATCCGAATGCTTTATCCTATATCCCATATACAGCTTGGCAGGCAGAAGGTACATAGTTAAAACTCTACATATCGGAATAATATCTCCAGCGGAAAGGATTTGATGGGAAAAAGACACTCCGTTCCCCAATTTCCACCGAATTCTCGTGACTTTACTAGATTGAGATTGCATATTGAGCGGCGGAACTCAACGCTACTCTTTATCTTTTACTCAGAATAGGATTCAATTGACGCGTTTACAATGAGACGCTGTGCTGAGAAAAATATATCATATCATCGCTCTGGCAACAAGACAGCGGGCGAAGCGTGAAGTTGTCCTAGTAAACTAAATGAAAAACACAAACAGTGTTGTGTATTATTTGTTTATTTATACGTTTAAGTATATGTGCATCACATTAAATACTATATTGAGGCGGAGATATTAATGAAACATTATTTATAGTGTATTTAAAATACTGACAGGAAAAAATTAAACAGTACGTTCTCCACAAAATATATATCTATGAATTAATAAAATAAATATTGTAACACTTTCGTTGCTAAGCGAAAGAAACTATTGGATTTAGAAAGTTGAAATTTGTCATCTAGACAGGTTAGGAAGTGTAGGGGAGCAATAGAAAAGGATATCTCAAAATACCTGCGAAAAGGGGAAAAATACGGGATAATTAATTTTCTTAGTCCACGCAAAAAAAATTTGGGGTGAAAATTAGTATGTAAAAATTAATTTATAAACTTACCACTTTCCTTAAATACATTGCTAAATTAGCGAATTCATCACTCAAAAGGCATCTCAGGTTCATGAAAGATGTCGGATATCCGACAACTTTCTCCGCTTCTTGTATAATATTACTCCAATGTGACAGCGGCGGTCTCAATAACAATAAAATTTCATCTTTAGTCAAACTCGCTGTTGAATCGAAACGTTTTTGGAAAAAGGGCGACGCGCGCCTGAAAACGCGGGAAAATAACGCCATTTGACACTTTGTTTTTTCTTTCGAACTATACGTGCAACGCCAAGGCCATGCCGTTGACGAATGTTTGGGATGTATGTCAGTGTTGCCGTAGCAGTTTTTTTTTTTATTATAAGTACTTGAGTGGAGGTATTTTTATTGATTTATTTTATTTACTGTGAATATTTTATTGTTTTAGTGTATTGAGTACATTTATAAGAATGATTGTAATAGATTTTATTATATGATAAAATAAACAAATAATGTTATTTACATTTGGCAGCAGACATTAGATTTATAGAAAAAAAGAAAAAAACATTTTATAGTTATTTCATAGAATTGATTTTTTTTATTTGGCAATGTAACAAGCAAACAATATGCTAAAAATAAAGAAAAACACATTTTTTAAATAAAGTACTTAATTTACTTATTTAAAGGGTAATTATAAGCTCTGGCAACACTCCCATGTGCTTGACCGTAAACCGTAAAGTGGAATGCATTAGATGGATCACGATATAACTTAGTATGAAAAAAAACTATTTCTATTTCACTTCAAACAAACACTTAAATATGAACCTTATACCTTTGTTTTAATATTCATATTTAATCTAAATAGTTTCTACAAAACATCTATCGACAATTATTAGGAGATCTCTATCAAAGTAGGAAAGTGAGGCAATTATAACTATTTGTAACGGTATGGCAGGTCTCATTAACTGGTCGCAGGCAGTTTTACTCCTTTTTTCGAAAGTTATGTTAAACTATGGTAGATCATTCATAAAAAATGTGTGCTACGCTCCAAATTATGTCTAGTTTTGCCGGTTTCTTAGTAGTATGAATGTCTAAATACGTCTCTATAGATATCTACCACAAAATATTCTTCTCGTTTAAGTAGGTACGCTTTTCGAGACATTGCAGTAAGGTGGCGTAATTAAAGCCGCTGTTTGTTTTGTTACCACAGCGAAGAATTGACGATCGTTCATTCCCCCGAGTGGGACTCGAACACACAACCGTTGCGTTAACAGCCGGACACTGTATTGCTGTGCCAGGACGGCCTTAACTAAGTCCACTTAGTTACTTCATTCCGCTTACTTCAGTGAGCTTTAAGCTCCAGAATGAAACTACGGCATAGAATTGTATCTTAAACAATATTATTTGAATCCATTCGTTTATTTCCTTTAATAGCAGCTTCCCGCTTTTTCTCGTAGAGGGAGTGACGCTACAATTTTCAAAATCAAATTAGTCTGTGGCATTTTTAGTTTATTGAGAAATAAAAAGTTTACAAATTAAAACTTGACTACGAAAACACGCTCTAAAAAGTAAAAATTAAGAAAATAGTCTCCGCTGAAATTATTATGTATCTACAAACTGTTAATTTTTTTATCGTGGCGTAGGGGCACAAAGTGTGACTGTAAACACGACAGGTTGTGGGTTCGATCCCCACTCGAGGAAATGAAATATTTACTTAAATTTTTTTTTTCATTTCTTCGCTCTGGTGTCGAAGCAAAGCACGGCGTTTAGTTTCGCCACTCAATACGTAATCCAGAATTTGGCGGAAAGTGAGGAAGGGAGTGTCTTAACACTAGGTGGCCCCTGCCTACCCTGCTGTGTGCGGAGTATAGCGTGAGGCTGATTTAATTGTTTTTACTATTAAATAAACAACTTAGGTATTTACATATATTATATTTTAAAGTATTTTTACCCGACTACGGCGAAGAAAAAAGAAGGGTTATGATTTTGATATGTATGTTTGTATGTATGTTTGTATGTATGTGTGTATGGATGTTCATCTGTTCCCTCATAACTTCTAAACTAGTTATATTACACAAATGAGATATCCTTAGAAGCCTCTTGATCGTCTGCTGGTTATAGAATTGACGTCACGTTACATTGACTACAGCGTCCTCTAGAGGACTTAAAGTAAAAAACGAAGAAAAATACATTCTTTACGGTATCGTGTTGGGTATCAAATGAAAGAAATTTCTTAGCACATTTCAAATATGAAAGCATTATTAGCAGTTGCTCACAGGTTTGCTTGCAACCATCAGATTATTGCAAAAATTTAGAAAATCACTTCTAAACTAGTTATATACAATATGAAACAATAACACCTTAACTGCTATATTAGGTTCGCTCTGCATAATAAGTATATCTAATACGAATTCACGTTCACTCTAAAATAAGTTAAATAAAAAGAAAAGTAAAAGTTTAAAAACTGAAACTTGACTACGAAACAAAGAAATAGTCTTCGCCGAAATTATTATATACAAACTATCAAAAAAGTTACCGACTATTAAATAAACAACTGAAACGTATTATATTTTAACGTATTTTATACGTCATGCTGATAGAGATATGACTAAAGGATAGACGTTTTCGTATGCAACTTTAATTTTATTTTATCAAATATATTATATTATAATACAATCCACAGAGACTATTTTCTTGTTATATCACTTCCATTTACCATCCTTTGTGGGCCAATAGCTTAACAAAATCAGATTTTACTTTTTAATGCTAATATAGTGTTTATCATGTTGTCCTTTCTTAATTCACTATATTATTATATCTTATACATTAGACATGCTGCTGGGCTTTAACATTAGATATTTAAACCAAAGCCACACTCGTACTCGTTAAATAGAAAATAATCCATTGACTTGAATGAGAATCGAACGTCGTCCTCCGTCAACCCAACGATGACCACTCATTTTTCCCTATTAAAATAAACCAAAGTACCTCTCCTCATACTTTTTTTCTTCCCAAAATTAACTGACTACTATTAAATAGTGGTACTACTATTAATATAAAGCAAAACAAGGCCACCATTTTTTATAAAAAAATACAATTAATTAACATAAGAAAGTAGGTTTCTCGTTCTCGCATATAATTTCTTCGGTCCATAAAGGATCACTATATGTGAGACGTATTTATTATAATTATTCTTCTTTTAAGCTTTACACTGTATATATCATAGTAGGGTAGGCAGAGGGAACCTGGGACCCTAGTGTTGAGATACTCCGTCATTAGTAAGACACTTCCGTTCTCCACTTTCCACCGAATTTTAGAGGCATTGCGTGTTGAGTGGCGAAACTCAACGCCGCACATATTGCATCGTCACAACAAATCATAAAATATTTGCTTAAAAATAATATTGGTAAGCCCAATTCGAGGCCAGTGGCATATAGGAATTTCAGAAAGTAAAAAATGGGAAAGAAGTTGAGTTTGCCTGGACTCAACGCCGCTATTTGTACATAACAGACCGGGTCAATGGAATGTGAAGCTAAAAAAAAAACCACACTCTACGAACTTTTTTATTGAAAGTATAATAAATAACAGATATGTATAAGTATAAATTATCACACCGCAACGTGATGCTATAAAAATGAAAAAAATAATTAAAAATCAGCTTCACGCTGTATCCCGCACACAGCAGGGTAGGCAGAGGGAACCTAGTGTTAACACACTCCGTTCCCCACTTTCTGCCGAATTCTGGAGGCATTGCGTGTTGAGTGGCAGAACTCAACGCCGCGCTCAGCCTCGACACCAGAGCGAAGAAATGGAAATATAAATTTAAGTAAATATTTCATTTCCTCGAGTGGGGATCGAACCCACAACCAGTCGGTTTTACAGTCACACTTCGTGACGCTGCGCCACGACTGGCCTCAAAAAAAAAATTACTTTATGTTAGTTCAATATTTATGTATGCGTATACACGTACGAGTATGTGTTTGTTTAGTACATAAACTAAAGTGTACGTATGTTTGTGTGACTTTTTACAAATTTTCTGATTTAAATTTAATTTAATCAGATTAAAAGGAGAGTCTTTGTTTTATTAAATAGTTTATAAAATCTTAGTTTAATCGGTTGAGTAGTTTTTGAAATATGAATATCCACGCATTTTTGAAAGGATTAAACATAATATGGATATTCAAAGATAAGTATTCATGATCAGCTTATTTTTTAAGACATTAATTGCGGCTTGAGGTTGAAATTCGCCACCCCAATTCAGTGAGTTCTGAGGTTCCAAACGATCTCAATAATATAGTTAAAACATAACCACATAAGCAATTAGACCAAAACCCAGATATCGTACCATGTGCCTGGTGACTGACCAAGTTACAACACATCTAGCACATCTATGAAGCCACTGACCTGAACCATTAATTCTGATTCCATTATGATTAAGTCTAAGTCAACCCCAATCGGACCTCAAGTGGACGTGTTATAATTGTTAACAAAAAAAATCGACTTCAACCGGGTCCCATAATCCAAACCTAACCAAACTATCATCAAACTACCCTTGAAATGCCGTTCCACTAAAAAAGAATCGTCGAAATCGGTTGGCGTGATATTGAGTTATTCGTCCATTTGCAATTCAATATGCTTAATGCAAATTTAAGTCTTATGTGATTTTCACATGGATAACATTGTAAGAAATAGACTAAATTAAAATGGAATCCCACGTGAAGCACCAGCTTTCAAATAAAAAAAGAATCATCAAAGTCGGTTAACCAAGTAAAAAGATCTGAGGTGACAAACATAAAAAAATACAGTTGAATTGATAATCTCCTCCTTTTACAGAAATCGGTTAAAATTTTATTATTGTGTATTTTATGAATACCAACTTCTACAAGGTTTCTATTGATTTTCCTATTTGAGTAGAAATATTTTCAAAACAATGGTTTTAAGCTAAAAATCTAAAAAATCTAAATAAAATTCCATTCCTTTTTTGTTAAAAACATATAACAAAACAATTTTGAATTTTAAAAAATTACAGTAAACAATATTTCATCTTTTTAGATGTATTTTTTCTTAACTTATTTAACCTACTACAGATCTTAGCAGTCAAAAATTTTCAATAAAAAATGTTATACATGGTTAAATAAAAAAAGAGCAAAAAATAAATACATATATTTTAGTGTCACTTAAATTCATACTAAAAATGTATAAAATCTACATATTTATCACTTAATTTTCGTTGTTCTTGTCGTTTGTTTTTCACCATTCTGCCAAAACATGTCAGTCAGTGGCCATTGCATGTAATAGAAGCCTAAAGCCATCGATGCTGCGATGAGAAGTATTAAAGGAAAGTAAATAGTACCGTAAAGCATCCCAAAAATCGGGTAGATCCATACTCCATATTGTATGAACGTGTATACAAGACTGAAAAAAAATTGGTTAGATAAAAAATATTATTACCAATATTGTAAAAATTATTAATAATAAAGTAAATTTTTTTTGAAATTGATCAAAATAGACAAACAATTGTTTTTGGCGTGATAACGCCTTACAAATCGATGAGCGCCGGCTGCACGCACGAAGAACTCTGTTCAGGTGGAACGTGACATGACTCATTGTCACGTTCCACCTGAACCGAGCGAGCAAACGAGAGCGAGAAACAAACGATAGAGAGGCACAATCGGCCTTAGCGATAGGCTTGTGACACATCTACCCGTTCATCGTTGCTTGTATTTAATCTGCATAATTTAACTAAAAATTATTTGAACTACCGTGTGCAAATAAATGTAAATTTTTCGAAAAAAAAAACTATTAACTCCTTTGTTTTATACAAAATTCAGTGATAATAATTCAATTCAATTTAAAAAAGTATAGAATTTTTCATCAATGTTTTCTTATAACGTATTATTATCGTCCGTAAAACGACTTTACAGACAAACCGGTTTTTTTTAGCTTCATAGCTTATTCCCATCATAATCATCCCATTGTGGAGATTGAACCAACAATCATCGCGTCTACCCACTGTCAATCTCGTTTTAACAAATATAATATTATATTTTCCGAATAACATAAATATTTATGTTATTCAGAAAATATGTTTCGATATGATTCTAAAATAAAAGTATATAATACTAACGACCCAAACGCGGCTTTGTCCGCTTAAACTTATTATTATATTATACCCAAATTATACAAAATCTTTACTATTGTAGTCTATGTGTTGTTTTATGTATAAGCTTTGATATTGTAAAATTTCATCTAAGTCTATTCAGTAGTTTTTGCATTAAACTGGAACAAACATGTATCCTTACAAACTTTTACATTTATAAAATTAGTAGGATATACTTACACAGAGAAATATAATGCTAAATGAAAAGCTAAATGAAAGAGGTTGCGGTTGTGAGTCTTTGGCCTCGTTCTTGGTTGAAACATTACCTCCCAGAGAATTACGCCTGTAAGTAGTAAATGGGTGTAATAAATATATATATATATATATATATATATATATATATATATATATATATATATATATATATATATATGCTTTAAATCTTGATTATGATGGGATTCGAACCCACACTTAATGGTCTATAATATAAAGTGTTAACATTTATAATTAGTAACGGTTGTTTTTCGTTTATAATTAGTAATGTAAGTAGGGCTGACTTTTGAAACCTAACACTGCGCTTTTTCTTACAAGGGCGGTAACATTTTTTTAGCTTTGTGCTGTATCCCGCAGAGTAGTCAGGGGGAACTTAGTTAAAACACTATTCTCCACTGTCCACCCTAATTTTCGTGATATTGCGTGTCGAGTATTGGAGCTAAACGCCGCGCATTATCTTGTTACCAGAACGATAAAATAAAAAAAAACACAATAATCGCATTTACATTGAGACGCTGCATCACGACGGTTTTTTTTTTAAATTAAAATAATTTAAATATAATCACTCCTCTAATTGGGAATCGAACCCACAACCATCGTGTGTACAGTCAAACACTGTCAATATCTAAAAACGAAACTTTGCCCATACCTACAATTGCTGTGTGCATTATATGATTAGAAACTGGTGTAATAACTTTATCAGCAAAACTTGGGAAAATAAGTTTTCTGTCGTATATATATAGAGACCAGAATACTGTGAACACCACCTGCAATAGAAAAAATATATTTTGTTGTCTACATATACATATCTCTTTGCTAATATTTTATAGCAAAAGTGTTTGTAGGGTTGAACGCGTCAATCTCGAGAATTACTGTTTCGAATTGAAAAAATATTTTTGTTTTGATTTTGCGAGGAAGGCTATACCAAAATATATATGTATCGTCGAAAAATGGGGAATGGAGTGTCTTAACAGTAGGTTCCCTCTGCCTTCCTTGCTATATGCGGAATACAGCGTGAAGCTGTTTTAATTTTTTTTTATTGAGTAGTTTTTATGTAACCTACTATGACTGTGACTTGACAAGTAAAAAAGTCATAATTTTATTATAATTTTATAACAGTTTTTTGCCAACATTTCGTTCTTTTGTCTTGAATTTTTCACATGAATTATAACTCACCCATGTCGAAGGCCACACTACAGCGCTAAACAGCGTTTGCTTTAATCCTTTCAAATGTTTAGGCAGCTTATACAGTTGGTTCTTAGAATTGGCTATCAGGAGATATTCACAAATTAAGCCTATACCTGCATATACAATTTGTAGAAACTGAAATTAAACAAAAATAAATCATTATCATAAATATATAAATCTTTAAGAAAAAGGAGGTCGTCAGCATGTAAGAATTTACAGGATGGTTGTGCGTTTGATGTCCACGAGGGGGAATGATTATATTTATTTCTTTTTCATCTCTCCACTTTGGTAGACAAAACCTAGTTCCAGTACTCAGCACGCAATCTCAAAAATTCGCCGGAATTTTTGAGATTGCGTGCTGACATAAAGATCCCTCTGCATACCCCATTATATATATAAGAACTATAGACTATATGTGATACAGCATGAAGCTGTTATTTTAGGTTCCGTATCTTATAAGGAAAAAACAGAATTCTTATAAGATCACTTAAAGACCATTTAGTTCCGCGATACGTAGTGTCCTGAAAATTGGGCGTAAATTGGGAAGTGGACTGTCTCCACACTAGGGTATCTCTGCTTATCTCTGTATATGCGAGATACAGTGCGAAAAGTGTATTTTTTTTAATTTTGTGTATTGTTTTATTTCTTGCTTATGTTATTTTTTTTATAGACAAAAACAAGGCAAACGTGCGTAAGGGTCACCTGATGGTAAGTGATTACCGCCGCCCACGACCACGTGTAACACCAGATGAGCTACAGGTGCGTTGCCGGCCTTTAAGGTGGAGATGTTAAAAAAAAGAGTTACTACTGCCCAGACCGACAAGTATGTAAAAATAAAAAAAAAATAACAAACACTTACAAAAGTCCAGCAGGTAAAGTATCTTGGTTGTAATTTACTAAACATTATGAGCTCTGGATCCTTCCCATATTCTCTTTTTACACTTAAACTCATGAATATCATATTGCCAATATGCATCACTATTGTTACTGCGTATCCCAGCATTCTTAAATACGTTGTCTGTGATGACATCTGAAACAAATCAATACATGAAGAGTTACAAATATAGACAAAGGGATACTTAAAAAAATAATAAAATAAAATAAATCAGCTTCACGCTGTATCACGTCACAGCAGGGTAGGCAGAGGGAAACTAGTGATAAGACACTCCGTTCCCCACTTTCCGAATTCTGGAGCCATTGCGTGTGGAATGGTGGACACCAGAGCGATAAAATAAAAATATAAATTGAAATAAATATTTTATTTCTCCGAATGGCGATTGAACCCACAACCAGTCTGGCGTGGCGTTTAAAGTCACACTTTGTGCCCCTGCTCCACGACTGGTCTCATAGGTATACATACCTATCTAAAGAATATTGTTTAAAGCAATCGCTTGCCGCCGAGTAAATCTGTCAAACTACGCTACAGATTTTAATGTGGTTTTCACTTATATACAGTTTCAAGAGGAGAATTTCTCTTTTAGCTTCACGCTGCATTCCGCATATTAGGAAATATTAGGAAGGCAGAGGGAACCTACTGTTAAGACACTCCATTCCCCATTTTTCGAAGAATTAGCATAGCAGGGACTGAACCTAGTGTTAAGACGACTAAGAGACGAGAAACTCCGCAAAATTTTCTAGTCATTGCATATTGAATGGCGACGAGCTCAACACCGCATTTTGCCTTCCGGAACGAGGAACTAAATAAAAAACCGAACAAGCACAAGTAAGGCTCACCCACCGAGGGTTCCGTACAAAAATAGGAAACATTCCCTCACTTTATTTTATATAATTATATATATAAACACTTTATTTTATATATATAATTTTTTAGGATTTAACCACAAATGTATAGTTTTCATATTTTTTTCCTAAACTGTATTACCTGTAGATGCTAGCTGCCCAATTCATAATTCTAGGTCCAAGCGTTCCTGAGATAAAGGCTCTTGACAGACAGATAGACAGACAGACAAACAGATGAACGGACGGACGGACAACAAATTGATCTTATAAGGGTTCCTATTATCCTTAAAAGGTACGGAACCCTAAAAATTAAATACAACCATTCTCCCGAATAAATATCGAATCCACAACAGTCGCGTCATAAAAGTCATAAGGGTGTGCAACAAAGTAATTACAAATTATATGGACAATTACAACATAATCTTGGAAATGAACATAAGTCAAAGGCACTCCGCATCATACCAACACCTGATAATTAAACTATAATTATTAACGATAAACGTTTCAGAAACTATAAAATCATAGAATAATAAAAGGAAAGGTCACTAGTTCAATAACTAGTAGAGGCAACTGTTTATTTACCATGCTTTAATATTGTATAATAGTATAACAACTTCGAAATCAGTTTCGGCGTATGGAAGCGTGCAACTGTAGCGCGACAGATTGTGGGTACGATTCCCGGTCAAGGAAATGAAATATTTAATATTTTCGTTTTCCTCGCTCTGGTAACAAGCCACCATTCAACACAATGTCTTCAGAATTCATCAGAAAATGGAAAGCGGAGTGTTTTAACGATAGGTTTTGTACTGCCTCTGCCTATCCTACTATGTAAGATAAAAAAAATCCAATTCGAACCAGTTGTTATGAGATTAGCACACTCAACCAAACAACCGATTCGATGTTAAATAATATTATATTATATAATATAGAAATAAAGATTGTATAGATTGAAAAATAATACCAATAAATAAATAGTATCGACAATGTTCATATCTTAACGCCACGATAATTTTATAGATAAAATACAACATTTTCACAACAAATAATGAACTGATTATTCTTCTTATGTTAGTATAATTATTAAGTAATATACATTTAAAATATTAGTAAAAATAAAAAATATATATAGAAATCACTCTTTTGGTTCATCAATGACGTAACTGTATTTTTTTTAAATACTGACCAAAAAATACCAAATGAATGATATATGAATCTAGAATAGACTTGTACTGAAAGTTTAGATATTTTCTAAAATTGTGAAGCCTAAGCCTAATGTCGTATGGCAATTTTGTCTTAGCTTTACGCTTTGACCCAGATTGCGATGTAGGAAGGGAAAATTTAGTGAATTTATATACAGAACTTAACGCCGTGCTTATTCTTTTCGGGGCGGGAAAATTGAAATAGTTTCAACTGTAGTCCCCAAGGAAGAATCAAACTCACAACCATCCCGTTTCACGTCAGACGCTGCCGCACTGCGCCATTACGACTATGAAGATTATAATTAGAAATATATTATATGAGAAACAGTATTTTAACACAAGATTTTTTTTTGCCTATTCTGCTTAATGCGAGAGAAAGAAGAAAAAAAACAGAAAATTATTAAAAAAAAATGACTTCCGTTATAATAATATATACTAAAGTGATTTTAGAAATGCGAAACGGTACATTGGCACATCGATCTTAAATCAAAATCACCCGGGCAAAACGTTGCTTGCCGTACTACTATGTAATTATATAAAATTATATAAAATTATATTAAAAAATATATTTTTGAAGAAAAATCAAAATTTAAGCTACGATTTGAAGACACACAATAAAATATTATAATAATTACAGTCAATACCTTTTAAACTTTTACAATGCTCCTTTTTCTTGCTTAAAACACGTCAGGCTCCAGCCATCAACTATAAACAACTGCCTGTATACACTCTACTGCATACAAAAACCACTTTGTTGAGACCTGCGACTATTTTAAAATTATTCGAAATAGTTCTGGAGTTAGAGCTCTACGTAAATTGGTTAATTTTACATTGTCCAGTATATTGAGGCCAGTCCTAGCAGAAGGGCACAAAAAGTGACTGTAAACGCGACTGGTCGTGGGTTCGATCCCCACTCGAAGCAATAAAAAAATATTTATTTAAATTTATATTTCTATTTCTTCGCTCTGGTGTCGAGGCAAACGCAGCGGTGAGTTCCGCGACTCAACACGCAATGCCTCCAGAATTCGGCGGAAAGTGGAGAACGGAGTGTCTTAACAATAGGTTCCCTCTATCTACCCTGCTGTGTGCGGGATACAGCGTGAACCTTGTCCAGTATATTCATATCTATAAGCAATTATGCAGTAGAGTCTATTTAGATTTTTATAAAACTTAAAAAATATATTTTGGAAATCATGATTTATTAATTGTTTTTGTTTGAATGGTATAGATTAAATTACATTTTGTGATGATTGAATATAATCTTTAAATGTATTAGTAATAGAGATGAATTTCTTTTATAGGTATGTAACTGAAAATTGCTGCAGCTAATGTACTACTAGCTACTAGAACCAGTATGTGGTAAAGGTGTACTATGTATAACATCAATCACTTTATATGAATAATATTGAGACCATCGTGGCGCAGCGGCACAGCGTCAGACTCGATGATTCTGGGTTTGATGCCCACTAGGAGAGGAACTAGTGTTGTTACTTCATTCTGGTAGCAATACACGTCATTGCGTTGCGTTCAGCTCAACTCGAACAATAAAAACTTAGTGTTCAAATACTCTGTTTAACATGTTAGCTATATTTTCACAGGATATATAATCACTTCTCAAAAATATCTTAATTTCTATTTGCTGAAAGAGACGTGAATAAAAATTATTTTGTGCATAAACTTTCCTCAGAGTAGAGACTTAGAGACCGAATCTAGGATTTAAAATTGTAGATTCTTCTTACAATTGATATCAATAATAAGAAGAATCTACAATTCTAAATAAGGCGATGTTTATCGATTTACTAAAAAAGAGGGTAGTGTTAAAACAACTCATCATCTCGACCTACTTAATCATATTTACATATGGAAAAAAAAAACAGCTAGAAAATGGACACAAGGTCTACAAAAAGTTATAAAAACTCAAAAAAACTTAGAATATCTATATAACATAACTCGTTCAAATTCTTTTCTGCACAATTGTGCCACAAATACGGGTCTTTTTATTTCCCCTCATCAAACACACCCAAAAAATACCTAATATTTTTGAAAAAAATTTAAAGTGTTATTTCACACTTAGGAAAGAAAAATAACCTGGTCGGTTTCCAGGAGGCGCGGGTTCGAGTCCCGCTACGTTAAAAATTTTATATGTTTTCTAAATAAGTATTTAAAAACCTAATATATTCGATTCTGTGCTTTTTGAGAGCCTGTGGGAGCTATTTTTATTTACATTTATTGCTTATCTCCTTTTAATCACTCTGTACCCCGCTCACAACGGGGTAGACAGAGGTAACCTAGTGTTAAGACACTCTGTTCTCCATTTTATGATGAGTGGCGGAACTCAACGACGACACCGGAACGAAGAAATGAAAATGTGAAATATTTAATTTCCTCAAGTGGGAATCGAACTTACAAGCTGTCGCGTTTAGTCACACGCTTGAGTTCCTGTGCCACGACGGGTCTTAACTTAGATTAAATTTATTTATTTTTTAAATTTAGCACCTTAGCACCTTTTGTCTGTATTGTACCTTATTGTTAAGCGCGTCATTAAAATATAAATCTTAATAGAACAAAATAAGGTTGATAATCGTTTTTCTTGTAGTCAGTTGAATCTAACAACATTGAACTTAAAAGTCACTGCATAATTACGTAATTGGTAGGAATTAAAATAATGGCAACTCATTGATATGTGAAATTGCGCAGCATATATTACTTTTGAATACAGCATATTGTAGGGTAAGTAGAGGGAACCTAGTGGGGGGCCGAGTAATGACCGAAGTGTCTCTACTCTCTGTCCACTTTTAAACGATGTAATATCTCTCTATATTCGGAAACCACAAGATGGTTATGTGTGGAATTGTTATATTTTAAAAATATTTTTATTTCATCGCTTTAGTATGATCAAGTGCGCCGTTTGGTCCAGCCACTGTAGATGCAATGTCGTTCACAGCGAATTTCATACAAAATGCAGCTAAAAAGATACATAAGTGCTCGTATCTTTTGGTTGCGTTGACTGAGAAGCTTAATTTTTTTCTATAAAATCTTGAAATGGGCTATCAAACACATAGATATATCTCAATAGTATACTGCTGCCGAAAATCTATGCAGTAAATATTCGCCTTTAGAATCACGCTTCGATTGCTCTCTCTGCACTTACACAACTGCATCTGAAAATAAAAGAAGTTAAAGATGTAGAAACAGCAAACCACACATCAGTTTACAATAACCTTCACAAAGATTGACTCTTGAAAAGAGCAGCTACAGCTGATAGTCATAATCATCAATAACACAGTTTTTTTTAACGCAGTATTTGACAGGCCATGGCTTCCACCTGGAATATAAAAATATAACAACATTTTATATCCGAGTATAAATAACTCAATTCAAAATCTCGATCATCTATAGTAAAATATTGTCATCGATATAGCTTACAAAGAACTCAACAAACAAATACAAAACATAAACAACGTAGAAACGCCATTTACATAACCTAATAAATGACGACAATTGCTTCAAATCATTTATTAAATTTATATCCCACGTTTTAATCAAACTTAAAGACTTCAATAACACATTAACACGAATAAAATGTATATATTTATATTATTATTATATTAATGTCTATTTAAAATATTACTCATATTATTAAATTCAATAATATATTCAATAAACTTTTGTGTCGCCTGTATAAAATCGCAGGGACACTCCTACTCTCTCCCAAGAGTGCTCCAGAGTAAGAGTATTAAAAAAAAGAACTCAACTTGCGACCAGACTTACTTAGGCACTTAGGCACTTAGTCACGTGTCATACTTGACTGTTATGTCCGTATTTAAAAAACGATCTAAATTAAATTCTAAGATCGATGTTCTAAGCAATCCTGAGATTGTTAGTCGATGAATGGGGCGGGCGTACGGCCCTTATTTATAAATCGATCTCGAGTTGCCGTTTTAATAATCTATGAATAAAAACGACATCTCACGATTTATAAATAAAGGTTTAGTTAACTCAGTTACATTTTGAACGTTAACTTAGTTACATTTTTTTTTTTCTTTTTTTCGAGCTTGAGGTACATGCTGTTAGCCCTATTGGCCTTTACAGCGACACCGGGTGGGTAGGGAAGAGGATACTCAGTCCCAGAAGAAATGCAAGCACTACCTGGCTGCTTGAGAGGAGTCGACGACTGTAAGGGCGCCCCTGCGGGGCTCGAACCTCGGCTTACAATCGTCGAGCGGGCTGGGAATTTCCCTATGCTAAACAAAGCCAGCCGCGACGTGAAGCCGCGACTGGGGACAATAATGAGACTAATCTAAGGGAGCTAACGGTCCCTAACCGCTGGGTCCGACCGCGCCGAGACGCGGCCGAGCCGTGGAATAAGCTGGACTTCGTCGTCGATTCCGTCGACGACGGTGTTTGTGTCGTGTATGTGTAGTGTTTTTCCTACCTACATACGGGGCATTCGCGATCGTAATGGCGTCGCTTAGTTACATACTCGTATGTCAATTTTACCACGGAGCGAAGACGCAGGTAAAAACAAATTTAATAGGTACATGTGACAATAAAAAATGTTATATATCTACATAAGTTTTTAGACTTTAGTAATAGATTAAATTATTAAATATACGCTGTATCCCGCACACTGCAGGGTAGGCAGAGGGCACCTAAGTTCAGTACAGTTAAGACACTCCGTTCCCCACTTTCTGCCGAATTCTAGAGGCATTGCGTGTTGAGTGGCAGAATTCAACGCCGCGCTTATCCTCGACACCAGAGCGAAGAAATGGAAATATAAATTTAAGTAAATATTTCATCTCCTCGATTGGGGATCGAACCTACAACCAGTCGGTTTTACAGCCACACCTTGTGCCCCTGCGCCACGACTGGCCTCAATATTAAATATCAACAAAATATACGCGTATCGGTAGTAGGTCACCGTTATAACAGGTTCATGGGCCGATTTAAAACCAGAAATTATTTCTTTTCATCTAGTCTGACACTAGCAGGCGAAGCCACCTACGTGGAGTACAGTATCATGTTCATTTTGTTAGTTCTTATTTTGGTGGACAAGCTCACAATTTTTATTTTATGACAATATTTTATTCGTTACCAAAACAAGTAAATGAAAATAATTTATTCTTTCAAGTTGGAATCGGATTCAATCCCATTGCGATGTAAGGTCAAATCTATTACTATTCGGTGCTTTCCTATTAAATCAATTAATGTAAAATTGAATTTTTGTCCCACTTTCACTAAATAATGAATTTAGAAATATTAAAAGTAATATACCATATACATCAGTTGCGTTTTAAAGTGATAAGATACACCCGACAGTTTGCTCAAAATTCAAATTTCGGAGGAAGAAGTATTTCTTAGTATCTGCCAAGGGTACCAAAAATCTAGCAAAATTGGTAAATATGTTTGTCTTTTTAACTTCACGCTATATTCCACACATAGCACGGTAGGCAAGGAAATACTTTTATACCCAGTGTTATGACACTCCGTTCCCATTAAGATATTTCCGTTTTCCACTTTCCGCCGAATTCTGGAAACATTGCGTGTTGAGTGGAAGAACCCAACGCCACGCTTTGTCTCGTTAACATAGCACCGTGATTCATTCTACAGGTTATAATTCGAAAAATCTCATTGGCTGATACAGATCTGAATTTATTACCTAAGGATAGACTACTAGACGTTCTTTTAAAGCCGTAAATTGTGATGTAATTAGTTTAAATTATTACTCTCTTTTGAGCTTGCACGCTTCAACGCTACTAATCCGCAGTTTATTACTGCTTTTATTATACTTAATTTAATGCTGGGTAATATGGATGTACAAGAGCAAGATATGTACTTTTATTATACTTATTATATATTAGCTAAAAATATATATTTTTTTGATATTTTTTTTTACGGAACTCATTTTTTATATAATTTTTTCACATAACTTTTACTATTAGATTTATAACTTTTCGATGCCTTCCTTTTCAGATATATAAATACTAAACCATTAATATAAGACTATATACAAAACAAGAGCATATACATAGGTGTCTCCTTTGCATCTTTTTGCCCTTTTGAAAATTTCAGCGATGCCAAAGTGGGTATGTTCATTGAACCAAATGATTATTTTTAAATATGTATTTTTAACATCAGTTTGTATGATATTTAAGATAAAAATTTTAAAATGGTCGGTAATTTAAGGTTATTTTCAACAGTTTGATACTCTATAAAAGCTAATAATGCCCAAAAACGTCGTATTTTACCTTGAAAAGTTTAACTGAAACATCGGCTCTTTAAGATTCATTAGACAAAAAATGTGCTAAATACAGCCTACAAAAAGATTCAGACTTTGTTCATATTCCAGTACAGGATTCTGGATATAGATGCCAATTTTTCATACTGTCAAATTATTACTCATCAGGTAGTTTGATATCTATGAAAATTCTTGGAGAAAGATACACAACACCGCAACTTTCACATGAACTTGCGAGTCTTAATGACCATATCTTAGGCAAGTATAAGACCATGGAAACTGGACAGCAAAATAATAAGCATTTGCTCCATGCGTTTCAAGCAGAAACGTCGCAAAACCCACTATGGCTGTCAAATATGTCATATTTTGCGGGTCTGCTCGCAGTGTTTAACTCTAAAACCGACCCGAAACAACTGCCGCTGAAAAGTGCCTCAATTTTATTTATTATTACGATTATGATATTTTTTTGAGGCCGCCTTGGCGCTGGGGCACAAGAGTGTGACTATAACGCGACGGTTGTAGGTTCGATCCCCACTCGAAGGAATAAATTATTATTTATATATATTTTCATTGCCTTAGCTCTTAAGCCTGGCGTTAAAATTAATACATTTTAAAAAAAAGCTGAATTTTCAAATATATTCCTGTAATTTAAGGTACTGTTGCGGTTAAATAAATATTTTCCTATGAATATTAACACTTTTTTTTTTTTTTATCTTTATTTTATATTTATATTGAATATCCTTTTTTAAATAAAAAATAATAATCAATCATTTTGCACTCTATTTATGTATAATTCAAAATACGAACATATATACATATATCACATGATGTATCATCTGTTCATCTTTCAGTGGTAGTGTCACAAAATTTCACGTCAGTGGTTAAGGGCTGTTAAGTATTAACTTAGTACTTTTTATATTCTGAAATTATGGTGTAAAATACAAACAACAAGTCGTGACTGCCCCAAATTTAGATTCTCTAAGAATCTAAAATCAAATCTGCACAGCCATACGCTGACTTATCTGTGACCACTACTCATAGACCGTACTGTAAACGAGCGTTCATGATCTTATACATTTAGACAGACCTAAATTAATTGTTATATTATAGCCAAATCATTCAAAATATTTACGTAAATTGTAAACTATGTATAATTCTTATGTATAAGCTATATTACATTAAATTTTCTAAATCCGTTGAGTAGTTTTTATGAGGCACTGGAACAAACATACATCCTCACAAATTTTCACATTTATATTTTTTCCCTCTGATACGTGATATAGCATAAGGCTAAACAAAATTAAAAAATACCAGCTTTTTTTTTTAATTTAATGGCCTGATTTTGCGATGACAGGCGCAAAATACTCTGCCAGTGTCACGTATAGTAGAAAAAACACGAATGATATGAAGCAGTAAATTTTGAGAGATATTATGAATTATAGATATGGTAGTGGATGTACTGGTTCAAACACTAAAACAAACAAACAACTATATTAGTAATGTACAAATGAAAATAAATAATAAAAAAAACACACATTGAGAATAATTATAACTTGATGTCATTAACTACAATAAACTTTTAATAAAAGGACTTAAAACTAAAGCTAATATACATTTTACATTAACAGGACGCTGTACATTAAGAGGAAGGATATCATAAAGAGAATAGTTAAGTTTTGGACAATTAAATACAATACCAGCTTTGCTAAAGATTTCTAAAAGTAATAAATACACTATAGAAATTTGCAAAGCAGTATTTAGAATAAGAACCTTACAATTGTTTTCCATCAGGCGCATCAAAACTGGAAAATGATAAGAAGACATAAAAAAAAAAATCATTTTAATTGTTAAACCTATTATTTTTATTAAAAAAATTAAATCAGCTTCACGCTGTATCCCGCACACAGCAGGGTAGCCAGAGGGAACCTAGTGTTAAGACACTCCGTTCCCCACTTTCTGCCGAATTCTGGAGGCATTGCGTATTGAGTGGCAGAGCTCAATGCCGCGCTTAGCCTCGACACCAGAGCGAAGAAATGGAAATATAAATTTAAGTTAATATTTCATCACCTCGAGTCCCCACTCGAGGTGATGAAATCGAATCGAAATCGAACCCACAACCAGTCGGTTTTACAGTCACACTTCGTGCCGCTGCGCCACGACTGGCTTATATTTATACCTAAAATATATATTTAAAAACAGTAAATTTTGGTAAAAACTACTTTAGCATCTTTGATGCTAATTTGAAGCGAGTTTTATTATTTCTTAATGTCACTTTCTAATAAATTTGTTAGATATTTCAAAGTACCCATAATTTTTGTGACAATTTAGATATGACCATATTAGCAGACGAACGTACGAGTATAGCAAAATCAATTAGTCGGAACTAGCACGCTCGGAACGCTATAAATATATAATAATAAATAATATATATATATCGAGGCCGGTCGTGGCGCAGAGGCACAAAGTGTGACTGTAAAATCGGTTGTGGGTTCGATCCCCACTCGAGGAAGTGAAATATTTATTAACATTTATATTTTCATTTCTTCGCTCTGGTGTCGAGGCAAAGCGCGGCGTTGAGTTCCGCCACTCAGCACGCAATGCCTCCAGAATTCGGCGGAAAGTGGGGAACGGAGTGTCTTAACACTAGATTCCCTCTGCCTACCCAGCTGTGTGCGGGATACAGCGTGAAGCTGATTTAATTTAATTTTTAATATATATCGATAATATTTATTATAAATAAGTTTCTTTAGTTTTTTGATCTCTTTTAGAACTATTAAAAATGATATTTTACTTACTTTATTAAAAAGGAACGTGAATCTGAATAAAAAGCATGTACGTAATTCAATTAGTATCGTAAGAACCTAATAAACGAGAGATTATGATATCTCTACTTCTATACTAATATAATAAAGCAGAAGAGAGAGATAAAGAGAGCTGTTTGATTGTATGTTTGTTTAAACGCTAAGATCTCTGGTCAGATTTACTTTTTTTTCTTTGTATGAAAGCTAAATTCCTCAAGAGTGCTATAGGCTATATAACATTACGATGTAATTCTTAGTTAGCCTTAGATAACAAAATAACAATAATTATGAACGTCATCGAATTATTTTAACTGCGTGCCGTGCATGCGTTTATATCGCAGAGTAGGCAGAGGGAACCTAGTGTTAAGACACTCCGTTGCCTACTTTCCACCAAACTCTGAAGGCATTGAGTGGCGGAACTCAACGCCATGCTTTGCCGCGACACCAGACCGAAGAAATGGAAATATAAATTTAAATAAATATTTCCTTTCCTCGTGCGGGGAACGAATCCACAACCAGTCGCGCCTACAGTCACACTTTGTGCCCCTGCGCCACGCCACTAAATTAACGCGCTATATAAGTAATATTAGTGTATATAATTCGGCAGCCCCGCAGGGGGCGCCCTTACAGTCGTCGACTCCTCTCAAGCAGCCAGGTAGTGCTTGCATTTCTTCTGGGACTGAGTATCCTCTTCCCTACCCACCCGGTGTCGCTGTAAAAGCCAATAGGGCTAACAGCATTTACCTCAAGCTCGAAAAAAAAAGAAAAAAATATATAATTCGGTAGTCTTACGCACGACGCGACGACTTACACACATCACACAACTCTCCCTTATTTTAAAACTGTGGTGGCCTCTCAAATATCCATTTTACTGATACAATGTAAAATTCAAATTTTATCTAGGTATATAAGTAAAAATCCAAATTTTATTTATATGGATAAAATTTACAGTGTAGAATACTGTATTGTTTACAATAATTACAAAAATATTTCTCAGGTTTTTTGTAATAGCTCTCAATAATGGGCAATATAAAAATAATTTCTCAAATTGAACCAATAGTGAACAAAACAAAAATTTCCTCTTTATAACATTTGTATAGATTATCAAGCTTTATACTCTAAACAATAATAGGTTCAAGAAATTATGTATAAAGGCCAGTCGTGGCGCAGGGGCACAAAGTGTGACTGTAAAATCGAATGGTTGTGGGTTCGATCTCTACTCGAGGAAGTAAAATATTTATTTACATTTATATTTTCATTTCTTCGCTCTGATGTCGAGGCAAAGCGCGGCGTTGAGTTCCGCCACTCAACACGCCTCGAGAACTTGGCGAAAATTGGGGAATGGAGTGTCTTAACACTAGGTTCCCTCTGCTTACCCTGCTGTGCGTGGGATACAGCGTGAAGCTGATTTAATTTAAATTATGTTATTTTTTTATCATCGGGGGTTGATGAGCGAAGCGAGTAAGGAGCGAAGACCCCTAGTCTCTTATAAATAAGTCACAATAAGCAGTTTTGTGACACTTATTATTAGACATTGGATTATATGAATTTGCATGCACAATATGCATATTGTAACAGTATGCACCTTGGATATAAGTTAAAAATATTAGGAATAAGTTCTCCCTGTTTTTTGAAAGATGGCGTTGCGGCACTCTGTGCATGGAATTTCGTACGGTAACGAATCACCAAAGTAGTACTATATGTAACCTCAAATTATAGTAGAATAGTGTTTACTACAGTGTCAACTACATATTTATTTTCCCTTTGTGAAAATGTGTACACATTGTGCCACTGCGCCACGGCTGCCCTCTTGTCTTTTGATTGTGCATGTTTTGTTTTTTTTTAATGCATATTATATGCACAAGCATATAATTTGAGATCTACTTATTATCATTTCCACGAATAGGTTTCGTACACACATACAGCCACCTCAATAATAAATATAAAACAATATATATTTTTTCTATTTAAATAATAAGATTATTTATCTTATATAAAAGGGATCCACTCGGGAGAATAATTCATAGGGGGGGCGAGGAAATTTAATATTTCAATTTCCTCGCTCTGGTAACGAGGCAAAGCGTGAATTCCGCCACGCAAAGCGGAAAGGGGGAAACGAAAGTGTTCACTAGTCTCCCAGGTTCCCTTTGCCTACCCTGCTATTTGCGAGCTACAGTGGGAAGCTAAAAGAAAATAATAATAAAAAAAATATTACACTATTAAGAGCCTATAAAAACATTAATGTAGGCACTTTGAATAAATTGTCGATAACAATTTATTTAAAGTTCCTCATTGTAACCAAGTAAGATATATATTATTTTTATTTAAGAACGTAAAGTAACTAATTAAAAAAAATACATGTGGATAGTTTAAATTTAGGGTTCCGTTTAATTGGAAACAATAAATAAATATATTATGTATTTCTATTTACATTAAGACATATCAAGATAAAGAAAACATAATATAATAGAATACACTCCGATCGTATACATTGGGTGGTACTCGACGCCGCTCTTTGTCTTAACAACGTAGAAAAAATGAAATTAATTAAAATATAATCATTTTAATCGTTAGTTTCTGCTATAATATTTTTAAGGTTCACACTGTACTCGCATATAGCAATCAGTGGAATTTAGTGCTAAGACACTGCACATAATTTTAGTGACAAGGCGTGTTTGTTTGAGCTGATTTCAACACCGGTATTTGATTTGCTATCAGAGCAAGGAAATTGAATTTATTCGTTCCCCCGAATCGGAATCGAACCCAAAACATTTAATATTTTTTGGATTCACTTATTTTGCCTATTGTGTGTGTGGTACTTTGAAATAATGTCTGACTGACTGCACACGCGATGATTATGAGTTAATGAATATATTAAATAATTCATTTCCCGAGTACAAAATTTGATTTTCCATCTTACTGGTTAAAGTTGCGGCTTACAACTAGTATAATTTATATGAATTACTACAATAAAAATATACTGTATAAATCACTCTAAAATTGCGAACGAGTCAATACGGAACATTTATTATTAAATAGACTTGCGTTTTACTTAATATTCAATGCCATTTAGTATCAGCGTTGTTTAAAGGTATTTGTTTTTGTCTTCCTTAAAATTTCGTTGTAAAGGTAAAGTAAAAAAAAATGATTTAAAAAATTTAACAAATATTATTTAAATTAATATGATCTTTGAATTTCACGACTACTACCTACATATATATTTAAAATAAAATTCTTTAACCGGATTAATCGCTTATATTTAGTATTATATGTTTTTTTGGAAACCCGATGTTTTGAACAGTAGTTCACAGGTAGACTGAGCGAAGAATGTTCACTTCATAATAAAAAATAAAATCAGCTTCACGCTGTATCCCGCACCGCAGGGTAGGCAGAGGGAACCTAGTGTTAAGACACTCCGACACTCCACGTTCTCTCCAAATGATTTTGAAAGAGTCTCAATTTTTCTGGAATCATAATTATAAAATATAAATATTGAAATAAAACGATGGCGCAGGGTGTGACTGTAAACGCGACAGATTGTGAGTTCGATGCCCGCGCGAGGAAAATTAAATATTTAATATTTTAATGTCTTCTCCCTGGTGTCGAGGTAAAGCGCGGCGTTGAGTTCCGCCACTCAACATGCAATGCCTCCAGAATTCAGCGAGAAGTCGGGAGCAAAGCATCCTAACACTAGGCTACCTCTACCTACTATGCGCAGGATACAGCGTGAAATTAAAAATATATATATACAAAATAAAACGAATGAGCAATTCGTACTTTGTAATTGATTAAAAACATTTTTAACAAATAGTATTTCTGTGTATTAATTACAATAGGCTGCTAAGATATTTGTATTACAATATTATAGTAAAAAAAAATTTACCTTCTCTTTTAACATTGCTTAAAGTACAAGTACAAGTGGTTTACATTTAATATTATATTTTAGAAACATAGTTCTAAAAGAAATATATTTCTACATTATAACTTCATAGAACTTCATTCATTCCACTTCCTTGTATTTCTTGTCCTTGGAAAATAAAATAAGAGCCTCTATTTTATATTAATCTATGAAAAAAATTATCCCTTTTTTAGCAGTTGCACTTTATCTTGTTACACTTCACAAACAAAATAAAATGTCATACAGAAAAATATTTTTAATTGACTTTCTAAAAGGAGGAGGTTATCAATTCCATTGTATTTTTTACTGTTTGTTACCTTAGAACTTTTGACTGAGTGAGCCGATTTTAATTATCCATTTTATTATTTAAAACCTAATGTTTCCCGTGTGGTCCCATTTTAATTTAGCCCATTCCTGACAATGGTAACCATGAGAAAATTACATATGTCTTAAATTTGCATTAAGTATGTATTTGCGTGACATGGGCGAATAACTCAATATCACTTCAACCGATTTCTATGAATGTTTTTTTATTGGAAAAGGTACACTTCGACGGGTAGTTAGATATGAGTTTGGTTAGGTTCTGATTATGAGAACTGGTTGAAATTAAAGAAGTCGTTTTTTTTTTGTTAAAAATATTAATTAAGTGTTCAGTTCAGTTTACTAGGTTCCCTCTGTCTATCCTGATGTATGCTAAATACAGCTTGAAGGCATAAAAAACATCTAAAATATGGAAAAAAATGCAATTTTAAAAACTTTTAGTATTTTAAAAATTACATAAATACCTACTACTAATTAGTAGGTTTAGCTTAAATGTAGCAGCACCAAGTTCCCAAAGCACTGTCACTGTCTGTTAACGTTAAAAATAATGCATTATGAAAGATGAAATTTGTTAAAACTTATTCTCTGAGACCCTAAATGTATCCTCTATAGCACTGGTTCCCAACCCGTGGTCCGGTCCAGCCTAAATATGGTCCGCGAACGATTTTAATTTTATGACTGGGGATAGTGAGGCAAAGTTTTTGTTTGATTTTCACAGGTATTTTTATTATACCTACATGCATAGTGGTCCCTGCTACTAAGAATTGTATAAAAGTGGTCCTTGGTCAAGAAAAGTTTGGGAACCCCTGCTCTATAGGTATACCCTATTGCCTTACGAAGTCCACCTAATCTGGGCTGGGGTGGCATCCGTCTATTAGTTGACATAATTATTATATTAAATTACTGCCATCATTTGGTGGTGGAAAGTTTCCAACCGTCTTCTCTATTAAAATTTAAAAAAAACTATATTTGCTATAGGCTGGGCTCATCCGGCTTGCACAAACATAACTGACTTCCATACATGCCCATTCTTGACATAATGTGAAATGTTCCTTCACAGATGCTTCTCTCTGTTTGACCAATGTATGATACGCGAAGCAAACTAAGAAATCATTGGCGGTAGTTTAATATAATAATAATATCAACTGACAGACGAATGCCACCTAAGCCTACCACCACCTGTGACCACGAACTGCTGCGAAGTGTTTGAAACGTCGTGTTTCCAAAAAATTATAATATGTATAATTTGAAAACCAGAGCGAAGAAATGAATATATTGAATATTAATTTTTTTCGAGTAGGGAAATCGAACCCACAACCTGTCACGACTGGCCTCATATTTAACTCACACAAGTGAGGAATTTTATTCTATGTACTTATACGTAAAGTTTATAAAAACTGGTGTAACAAGTAATTTATTCACATTACATTACTTGATCTGTTCACCTTTAAATATTACAAATGTGCAATACTTACAAATTTTTCTTACCTAAAAACAAAAGTTGCGTCTGATTGTAAACATAAAAACAAGTAAATAGTCGGGATTGAATTATTTTCATATCAAGACAATGCGCAGCATTAAGTTCCGCCACACAATGTCTCGAAAGTTGGACGGTGTGAAGGGAACGGAATGTCTTCTTCACTACGTTTGCTTTGCCTGTCTTCACGAACACATAACCGTTTTCATCCAGACGGCCTTAGTGTTATAAATTTAAATACTAAAAATAATATTGTTTAGGTAATACTAGCATGTCTCTCGTGATCTTTTAATATTATACAATTTTTCTTTCAGCTTCACGCTATATTCCGCACACAGGAGGATAGACAGAGGGAACCTAGTGTTAAGACACTCCGTTCCCAACCTTCTGTCGAATTTTGGAGGCATTGTGTGTTGAGTGGCAGAACTCAACGCCGCGCTTTGCCTCGACACCAGAGCGAAGAAATGGAAATATAAATTTAAGTAAATATTTCATCTCCTCGAGTGGGGATCGAACCC
>DWLH01000132.1:0-32956 GCA_018249795.1 Heliconius telesiphe telesiphe | reverse complement strand
CTGAAATATTGCAAAAAGGCGTTGTCTCTGTAAGTATAGCACAAGGGTGTGTAAAAACAAAGCAGATTGCCTTGAAACTTCCACGCCCTTGCCCATTATTACCTACGATTAATGAAAGTATTTTTTTTACTGATTATAACATAATTACACGAGCTGTAAAGTATCTGTTTATAGCAAACTTTAATTACAACTAATTTATTTCCAAATAAAATACTGTATTAAGGACTACGGATTAAATTTTAATTCACCTTTGAGCAACATTTTCATTTGGGGCTTGAGCTAAAGAGACTAAAAGACTAATTATTTTTATAAAAATATTAGTAAGTCAGTGTGTAGTAAAAAAAAATTTCTACTACATTTCTGCTGTTTAAAGTTTAAAGTGTTTGTTGTCTAAATATACAACAAAATGTTAACAACTTAATTAAAATGTAAAATTTTTCATCGAATTAAAAAAGTAAGATGCACACGTAGATTATATATAGAACTATATATTTTCATTTGCCGGCTTAAATAGCATATTGTAGCTATAATAGAGCTGAATAAGATTAACTATTTTAATATAATATGATGATACAATAAGCCATCATTGCTTTTCCTGGTAGCTAGATAACAAGAATTAAAGCATATTTCTTATGGAAATAACTGAGACTTACTCGTGAACTGCTCCCATAAATTATATCTCATAGAAAACGCGCATTTTAATACAGTTCAAGGTGTTTTAATTTAGCCGTCAAACAATCTATAGAATAGATTATAAGTAATATATGTATAACATAATTCATAAGTTCTTTATTTTCAAATTTATTTCATAATTTAATAAGTTCTTTGATTTTCAAATTTATTACACATTTTAAATGATTTTAAATGATCCGGTTAAAATAGTTTCATTTAAAATATGTTATAATTTTATTGAAATAAATTGTTTAAATAGATGTATGTTATTTTAATTTACTTCTTTTATTTCAAAACATTGCTGTTTTTTTATTAATATCAAACTATTATTTTCACAAATATAATACACATCCCACATGTGAAGATTAAATTCTTTATTATTCATCACAGTTCGAAATAATTTATACCTCCTATATCAATTTTATAATCTGTGCGAAATAGTAAATATATAAGAAAAAAAATTAACATGCCATAATTAGTTATTCACATATTCAATATTCATATTTACTTTATAATTTAACCATAATAAGCAAGAACCTTACCCAAATGTCCACCAGATGTCGAAGCACATGACGTTGAGCCAAACAAACGCTGCCACAAAGCCGAAGTATATGCAGTACCCTGTACAAACAATGAACAAATCACCCACAAGCGGTCAAACAACATATATTTGTTCTCAAACATCTCATCTTAATATATTCATATTTAGAATCGAAGCCTCACGTAGTATATGCAGATACAACAGGGTAGGCAGAGGGAACCTTTTGTTAAGACACTCCATGCCACACTTTCCTCCAAATTTTTCGAGGCATTGCGTGTTGAGTGGCGAAACTCAACGCCGGACTTTTTTGCCTTGGTGCCACTTGGAGCGACGAATTGACAAAATATTAAGAAATAATAATTCATTCGCTCGAGTGGAAATCGAACCCACAACCGTCGCGTTACAGTCACACCCTTGTGCTCCTGCGCCACGACGCCCTCAATAATTCATATTTAGGTTACATGTATATAAACTATACATTTAGCTTCAACATAATTATAGAAATAATATTATAATTGTAATTTAAATAAATACTTCTGTGCTATATAATATTGTACATTTAATTATTTTTATATTTAAATCAATTAGATCCTCACCCAGTACTGTGCATACTCGAACATCATCAACCTTACTGTGCTGTACCCTTGCAAGGCAAACATAAGCCAATAACATCATACTGACGTGACATATTAGGGTACGTCCATGCAGATTCCTCAATTCCGGCAATATACAGTAAACAAACAAAGTTAATGCCAAGCAAACACTTGATATAGTGTTCACCTAAAACATAAATTATAATTAGTACAGCCGCAAGATATTTCTTTATTAATATATAAGAAAATTAAATATGCTAATATTATATTACATTATATTAATTTGAGGCCAATCGTGGTTCAAGGGCACAAGTGTGTGACTGTAATCGCGACAGGTTGTGGCTGATTCCCACTCGAGGAAATGAAATATATAAATTTTAATTCCTTCGCTCTAGTGTGGAGGTGTTGAGTTGCGGAAATCGACGCCGCGCCAAAGCGCAACTCAACACTCAATGTCTCCAGAGCTCTCTCTCAAGAACTCTATCTACTCTGTTGCATGGAGGAAGCTGTTTTTTTTTTACTAAAAGTACATCATGAATCATTTATAAACATATGATTATTATTGTAAATAACGCTATTAATCAACAGCCCACTGATCATTTACCCTTGAAGATTTAAAGTAAATAATGAACAAGTGTAGTGCAATCTTTCATCATTCATATCTATTGATTACATAGACATTAGAACATTTCTTCAGAAATTTAATTGATTTTAAATGGCCACTCAAAATACGTTCCCAAGTTTATTTAATACCCTAGTTTATAATCCAATGTCAAGTTTTTTTTGGAGTATACATATAGAACCTATTGAAAGATCTCTAGATGCTCCATTCTCTGCTCATTATCGTGAAATTATGTGTAGCTGTACTTTGTCATGCTACATCGGGCAAATTAAGATAATAAAACCAGTCAATGCCAGCCGGACCTCCCCACAGAATTGTGGGGCAACGGAAGGTAGAATTTATATAAGTTGACAAATTTAAATTTACGAGCGTATGCACTTATTTTATATAAAATTAACTACAAATATAAAATTATAATCATTCTGATCTATGAAATACAATACATATAAATTTAAAAATTTTCGGATTTTTATAAGTTCTCATTTCGTACCAATTTTCATAGCAACATAGATACTTTTTTTTTTTATGGAAAAGACAAGGCCAACGAGCGTTAGGGTCACCTGATGGTAAGTGATCACTGCCGCCCTCGACCCCGTGCAAAACCAGAGGAGCTACAGGTGCGTTGCCTGCCTTTAAGGTGGGTTGGGCGCCGGAGCCCGGCATTACCTGATGCGAAACGCATTGGCATAAAGCCACTACTTCACGCCGGTTTTAAATGCCGGGGGTGATAATGTGTCTGGTGGAGTCTGCCCATGCATGTTGCCATTGCTGGCGACGTGACTCTACCACACGTACTTTAGTCGCCTCTTACGACACCACCAGTACCAGGATGATCCTATTCGCCGGGATCACACGGCAAAGAGGATACATAGATCACGGCAAATTTCTATCTATCTTTCGTTTGCGTTAAGTTAGAAGCTTAATTTTTCTGTGCTCCAAGGGACGGTAGACGTGAGTATTTAATATTATCTTCAGGTTGATACCTCCACGCGATCTCCAGATAAATAGTTTGACAGACAGGTAAACAATAAAGTGATCCTATCCTATATAAGGGTTCCGTTTTTTCTTCTTGAGGTACGGAACAGTAAAAAATATATTTATTCTAAAATACAATAGACAATACAACAATATGTAAAATATTATATTATATTTATATAAAAATCTAAATAAAAATTTATTTATTTTATTTTAAAATAAAAATCAGCTTCACACTGTATCCCGCACACAGCAGGGTAAGCAGAGGGTACCTAGTGTTAAGACACTCCGTTTCCCACTTTTCACCGAGTTCTGGAGGCATTGCGTGTTGAGTGGCGGAACTCAACGCCGCGCTTTGCCTCAACACCAGAGCGAAGAAATGAAAATATAAATGTAAATAAATATTTTATTTCCCCGAGTGAGGAATGGAACCCACAACCAGTCGATTTTACAGTCTCACTTTGCGCCCCTGCGCCACGACTGGCCTCAAATTAAAAAGATGAACAGTTAGAATAAACATTGATTTTAAGATTGACCTTCTATTATATAATATTTTACTTTAAGGCATAAGGCAGACCGCTTATTTGATCGTCTATTCTCCATAGTCCAATGGAACCGGAATAAAATATTTCAAATGATGGCAACCTTTACTTGCGGTAGTTATTTTCCAGGCAACCATGTGTTATAGTGTTGAGAAAAAATAAGCTTTAATTTGATATATAATTCATTAAAAAAAACACATGAGTGCAAATATTACCATTAAGTGACCTGTTTAAACCAGGCAACCCTGGGCTTGCGGCAGACTGAGAGCTGGCAACCATTGTTTTTCCAATTCATTATGCGATTTTCTTTCAAATGGGTTTTTGCGGGATTTTGGGGGTTTTTTGGCGGGATTGACATAAAAAAACATACGAGTACAATTTTCTCCAAAAACGCATTACGAAAAAAATGTATTAAAGGTGATTGCGACAGGACTCTTCTAGGCAACCCTAGTGTAATCTATTCTACTATCATGTATCATTCTTAAATATAAGTTTCATTAGAAAAACAGATCCCTACAGATTTGAGCAATGAGATCTCGACCTATAATAAGAGTAAGGTAACTAACTCACTCACTATAACAAATACAATAATATAAGCAAAGTTTATACATTACCACGAATGAAATCAAAAAATTCTTTGGGCGTGGTGGTATATAGCACATAACACCATTAGCAATGACGTCATTTTCAGGGCAATCCTGCCTGTCAAAGATTTCCACACAATAATTGCTTGTAAGGATATCGGGAGTCTGCAGGTGCGCATCACGAGTCAAATGGTGCTTATCCTGTGCTAGGGAAGTGTTAAGGGCATATCTTTTGTGAGGACAATTCAATCCAATTCGTAATCCCATTACATCTGGAAATAAGTGTGATCCAATATAAATATACAGCTATATCTGTTACATGCAAAGAAAACGTAAAAAAAACTAAACATATTTAAATAAAATTGAAGTGTCTGTTTGTGATTTAAAAATGACCGTGTTTTCACATAAACACGAAAACTTTCCCAGTGTTCCCGGGATTTCACAGCGTTTTTCAGCGTTTTTTTTTTTTTTTTTTTAAATACGAATATTTTTGCGATTAAAATCAAATAAAATCCCAAAAGATTTAAATAACAATTTGTTAAGTTTGTTACAGTATAGATAACCATAATAAAATAAATAACCAATATTCCCTTAATAAACAAAATAAAAATGTAAATTTGTGCCGCTAGTACTTAATATGATACAACCACATTAATGTTAACGTTGTTTAGCAAAATGTACAGGTTATACACAAAAGAAAAATAAATAATAAATGAATATTAGTAAGTTTCAACGAATAAAACATTTAACCAATAAACTAGGTTCCCTCTGCCTTCCCTGCTTTGTGCGAGATATACGTTCAAATTGATTTATATTTTTATACACGTGCAGTGTATCTAATATCTAAAATAATAAAATTTTCTATATAATCTATATGAGCTTTTTTTCCTTAAAGTATATTCATTTAACTAGTTGTAACTACTTCAGAGATCATAAATTTTTTAATAGACAGCAACGAATATTGTAAATAGGCATATTTTAATTATGAAATGTCGTTTACTGGTGTTTCACTTTTACGAAGGTGACACTATGTGTAATAAATTATGATATTAATAAAGGAAATGAACGTCTTCGTAGTATGTTTTATCTATATGTGTATATATGTGGAAATTATTTTACGTATATTATTTTAAAGGTTTAAATGCACAACCCACATGTTTGTGCCACTAACATTTACACGCTTGTGCCACTGCACCACGATGGTCTCAACTAGTATGGTTAACAATACTATTATATTTCTAACTCTATATAAATAATATAAAAATATAAAAGTCAATTTAATACATAAAAGATAAAAAAAATATTAATAGATTCAGTTAATATATCGACAACAGAAATTCAAACAGCACTCGTCATATTTTTTCTATTAATTTGTTCGCGAATCACGCAAAAACTACTCAACCAAGTAAGTAGTTTAGAGTCTGGAGGTACATCTTTTTGGGTTTCATCCTATATAGGACTTCCATGTTTCTTATATGCAATGAATATTTAAGCTCTTACTTATTAGTCACAGATATACTATTAGATATTAGGAAGTGTGTGAGGTGAGGAAAATAAATAAACGTGACTTTCTCGCTTCATCCATTGTTAGGACGTTAAGTCGCATATTTATAGCTTCACTTCACTGTATCCAGCTATAACATTACGGTTTAATTCTTAGTTAGCCTTAACTAATGAAATAGCAATAATTAGGAAACTCCATCGACTTACTTAAACCACGTGCGGTTAAATAGGTCACAATAAGGCATTTTGTGAAAAGAAATAATAAATAATTCAAAGATGATATTTCACCGTTTTTTATTTCACAAAGATGATGAACTTACTAGCGAAAGTTATTCCATCATCAAGGATATTTTATGAAGATTGGCTTTGGTTTTCATATCATGTAATTTGGACGTATATGTACTTTTCGAGAAAATGTTAAATTAAAATAATACCAAGCTCTGTTTACGGCCGCCCTTGCCGCTGATGACATCCTCTCAAGCATCCACGTTGTGCTTCCGGAATTATGAAAAATGTTTGATATATTATTATTTTTTTATTATATTGTATAAATAATATAATAAATCTATTGCAGCATACTAAAAAATATAGGTGGTATGCAAGCGAAGCCGCGATTGGGACACTATTTTAAATAGTACATAAAATAATATTACTATACATTTGAAATAATAATTCTCATTTCATTTTTAATATAAAAGACAAATACTTTGTATAAATATATTAATTACCAACGATGTTTCATAAATTAACCTTACTGTTATACAACTAAGTTTTTTATGCAATTTTATTAATACGTTACAGGTATATTTATAAAATTGATTTTTTTTCCTTATTTCCTAATTCCTAATTCCTAATTATTTATTTTTATTTAAAAAAATCACGAAATATTGTGTGATTATTTATGTGAATAGTAAATGTACTTTGTTTAAATTTTATTTTTTTGCAAAATAATAAAAAATCCAAAAAAATAAATAAAAATTATATAGAAAGTAACACGAAGATTTTAGTAATTTTCACACTAGAAATTACTATAAATGTGCAGCAAATTTAATTTACTGCAATAATAAAAATAATAATATTGTGCGTGAGGAACGGAATGTCTTAACACAAGTTCCCTCTGCCTACTCTGCTGAGTGCGGGATAAAGCGTGAAGCTAATTAATTTACTGTATTAAATAAATTACATAATATGCAGTTCTAGCAGGCGAAATCGCGTTCGGGTCGCTAGCTACTTAATAAACAATAATCAAATTCTTTTGGGATTTTATGAGTCCCATCTTTTATGAGTCCATCTTGTTTAAAATTTTATTGTATTTTAATTGTGCCGTGCAAATAACTATATGCACTTGAAAAAACACGGTTATTTTGGAATCACACACAGACTTGATAAATTATAGCAATACTTAAAACAATATACAACTTCAACATCATCACATTTTTAACATTTTAACAATTAATGTAAATGTTCCACGGAATTAATTTGTGGAAACATTCTAGTCAGATTATAATTGTTCAGAAAGATGATTAAATTAAAAACGATTTTATTTTATAAACAATATCAAACAGCTACATCGGTGCTATGTTCGTGTGTATAGCAGCCTACTTAAAGACTACTAACGCGGAAAATAAAGCAAATTCAATAGTTATGAAATGGATGATATATTGAAGGTAAGGGAACTGTAAATTAATTTATTAGTTAGAAAGATTACTAAGTTTTTTTTTACTTTTCTCACACTTATTTAAAATAACTATTCCATTTGAACTATGTAATTTGAACCGACAACTATTGTCTGGCGTCCGGGCATTGCAATGGCCACTAATTTTTTATATATTTTTAAAATATTATTATCTTTTGTTGTCCAGAAAATTTACTAAACTTTGATGAAGAACTTACCAAGTATATCATTATTAAACTCCTTTATTGGATTTAAATATGTCGAAATATTGAACCAAACGTTATCACTCTCTTCGTTAGGTACACAATCACTAGCAAAACTAAAACAATTACGTGGTTTATAATGCTGGCCATGTGGACAACATTTCCTAACACAATATGCACTGAAAGTTTGACAATTTCGGGTACAAACTTTGGCCACTAATCCAGCACCACCATATTCTTGATCCATACACCATTTGCCAGACTTTGATCTTCCATATTTTTCACCTTTTATGCTTAAAGCATATAATGTATCCCCCTCGATAGATAAATGATATTTACTCTCTTTTAGTTCCACTGCGTATTCTTCACCGTTACAAAATAAATTGCTTTCAATTTCAAAGATATCACCAAAACTTATTTTTATTTGTCCCAACCAATCGGTATCATTTGATGAATTGAAGTTCCTACACTCATGAAAAGCTGTATCATAACTTTGTCCGCTCGTGCAACATTTACGTATTTCATAAATTTGTAATTTATCATCCCCTAATTCTTCGTTAGTGTGATTACAAGTTAAAATAACAGTTTTTGATAAGTTTTCCCTTAAACTGCCATTTACAACTTCTGCTACAAATTTGTCATAACATTCCTCCTCATTAAGTTGAAATACAGTACTATTTGTATTTATTATTTGTAAAACACATTCACTTGGTAGACCATTTTTTACTGTAACAGTGTTACTCACATATAATGGCTCGCCTAAGATTTTATATTTTTTTCTTAAATGATCACTATTCACACATTTAAAATCTTCACTCGTGGTCTCATTGGTTTCGTTTACTTTAATCAAAACCTGAAATCTTGGACAACACTTACGAAAAATAATTTTTTGTTCATTAGCTTCGATTTCGGTAGCAGAACACGCCGTTGCGAAAATATATGTTGCGAGAAAAAACAACGGCAACATTGTTTACACAAGATTTAAATCATTGACTTATACAAATAAATAATACTACAACAGGTGGAAAGACTCAATAGACGCGGAATGTATTGTTTATTTATTGGAAAATATGAAACGTGCGATATAGTTCGACGGCTGTGGGTGAATGAAGCCGGCTAAAGCTCCTATGATCAACGCCAGACTACAAGCGGGAGGCTGCAGCGCCCTTGAAATTTGTGACGTGTTTCGCTGTTGCATCCGCAAATTTTACCAATACTATTCACCACACTAAAACTAGTATACAATATTTGCTTTACAGCATTTAAAGCACTTCTTTAATTTTAATATATTACTAAATTTAATACCTATATTATTTACTGTATCGTTATTTAACACGATTTATACCGCAACTAGTAAACAGTTCGTTTTGTAAATGTATGTGTAATGACAGATAATGCGACAAAGATGACGATTCAATTCTTATCATTTACTGATAATCGACTAACTTTTACGATTGGTTTCTCAGAAATTTAATCATATATAATGTTGATATGAATAATAATATTTTTATACGTTTTAATATAAACTCAATATTGCCATTGTAATTTGTGGACGTTGAGGACTAATGTACATAAAAGTATTTTTGTATTATTAGCCGTGTGATCCCGGCCTAGAATAGGATCATCCTGGTACTGGTGGTGTCGTAAGAAGCGACTAAAGTGCGTGTGGTAGAGTCACGTTGCCAGCATTGGCAACACACATGGGTAGACTCGACCGGATCATTACGACCCACGGTATTTAAAACCGGCGTGAAGTAGTGGCTTTATGCCAATGCGTTTCGCATCAGGTAATGCCGGGCTCCGGCGCCCAACCCACCTTAAAGGCCGGCACCTGTAGCTCCTCTGGTGTTGCACGGGGTCGTGGGCGGCGGTAATCACTTACCATCAGATGACCCGAACGCTCGTTTGCCGTGTCTTTTTCCATAATAAAAAAAAATATATATTATATTTTATTAGCATAACTATCCCGAGTAAGCAACATAAGATTCCAATGTGTAATGTCATCGTGCAACGCGAACGAGGGATCAACAGTAGTCGGTAGGTAGGAGACCTCAGTTCACCCCTATTCGGCGATGTTCAGTGGTTCAGCAGATATAACTTGTGATTTTTTGGAAAAAAAAAATCATGAACACAATTTGCAAATAGAGCCTGACTGTAAGGTCTGCGCTAGTGATTTTTTCCTTAATATAGCTCAATTATACAACTTTCATAATATATAATATAACTATTCTAAAACTGTCGGTCTACATAAATCTCTAAAATATGAACGAATAAATAATAGATTTATAAAAGTTAATTTGTCAAAATCTTTCAAGAGCTATAGCGAAAAAATTACTGGTGATTTTGTTAGATGGTATTCGAAACCAATTTTGTTTTTTCATTATTCCAATGGCGTCCCACAGCCGCTATGATTATTAATTGAGCTGCTAAGACGAATCTAACGATACCTCAATTATATAAATCCGTTCGACGGCTCTGGAGATATGAGGTAATAAAGAATATTACATACATACAAGATACGCACGAAAAACATAATCCTTCCTCAGCAGTCGGGAAAAAATGAAAAATGTCCTTTAAATTATGCGGTGAAAGTTTATTTAAATTATTTTATTTTTATTTTATTTTATTATTATTATGATTTAATTATTTGCAAAAAAAAATATACAGATAATATCACCCTTTTTGTCCAAGTCATCATCATATTTTCGGTAGATTGTCTTCTTCTTGACTTATCAATCACATACTGGTCCTGGACTCCTGGACTCCTGACGTCGGCAGCCACGTGTAAGGAGTGCTCTTTCATAAAAGTAATAGATTTTTTTATCAATCAATTTAACTTTACAAACATATAAGATTTTTTTATGAAGTTACTGTTTAAATAAAAACTGGAGGCATCTAGGTTGCTGTGCATTTATTTATCATTTTATCAATAAATTCAGTGTCCTCCTCTACTCTTCTCCTGTGACAGCTCGCTTAGTCTCGTGTCTCCCATCGTTGAGGGATTTCACATCTTACGACATTGTAACGTGCTAAATAAACAGAAAATAAGTTCTTAACAGCTGAAATATCACTACTTAAGGTAAATGTCCTCTGTTTCAGGGTCTTAAGGCTCTTATAACTTTAAACTATTTTAAATATATTATTAAACGCTATATGAACTTGAAAATTTTAGTGTGATCAATGTGGATATTTTGAAAGTAATTAATATATTAATAAGGTGTGAATTATGTGGATTCACTTATGTTTTGTCTTTATATTAATTTATTTGTAGACCTCTTGCTTGAGTCCTATTTCGTGATAAAATTTTGCTTTGCTTCTAAGTTCGTGAACTTCTGGCCCCTATTTCGGAATAAAATTTTTACACCGCGAGTGAGGTAAATTTATAATAAAAAAAACATAACATGTAAAGGTTTTAATTGTAAAAATATTGTAAATAAAAAAAATTGAGTGAGATCAGCTTAACGACATAAAAGCTTTTATAATTTACAAACTATAAAAGCTCAAACATTCAAGTATAATTATTTATATATTATATAAGCTATGCCAGTTTATTGTTATCTCTTTGAATTAATCAGGAAGTAAAATTATGACTTATGCAATAAAAATAAACTTATATTGTACATATTTGGCTTGTATTTCCGCTATCTATTGTACGGCATTTTGTGTTGTTCACTTAAATTCCTATATTACTAAATATAGGAATTTAAATGAACAAAATATATACTCAATTTCGATCACAAGAAACTTTAATAAATACATTAACTGATTTCGAGCTGTTAATTTTAATTATCTCAATTATTATATAAATATAAATTTAATAAAGAGTATACTAGGATTTCCCGAATTCGGTAGTAACAAGAACTAGGGGACATGATTGCTATTTCATGAATCTATTTAATGCAATTTTTAAAGAATTTTGTGCTTCCATCTATGTTTTTTTCAATTAAATATTTTTTTAAAGAATACAAAAAACGCATATGTTCAAAGTTTTATTTGAATAACTTATCTTTGTTTTTCTACACCCTTAAGAATTTCTACTTCTACGCTACGCTAGTCTTACGGTGCCAAGCAACACAGACACGTTACACTGCAGTTCGTAGTCAACTCTGCGTTTCAAATGTCGCTATACGCTCAACTTTATCATTAAAATATTGTTACTTAATTTTTTAGACTGTTGAAATTAGAATGATTTTTTTACAAATATATAGTTCACGTAAATAATACTTAAATTGCTTATTTTTTTGCCAGTAGCAGTACTGACCCGAACCTTACCACTTACCTTAATCTAATTTATTGACACTGAGATCAGTCCTGTAGCAAGGGCACAAACGTATGACTATAAGCGTGACAGATTGTGCCACAACCTATGCATTCGAATCGGACTCGAGAAAATTACATATTTAATATTCATATCTTCGCTCTGGTGCCGAGGCAATCACGGCGTTGAGTTCCACCACGAGTTCAACACGCGATGCCTCCAGAAATTGGAGGAAGATACGGAACCGAGTTTTTTGAATCCAAAGCTGCTGTGTACGGGATATAGAGTAAAGAAAAAAATTACGCCGTCCTGAGACGTACGCTTCTCAAAAGTGATAACTTAAACTAATCAAATAGAGAGAGAGCTAATAGAAGAACACTAGGGCCAGACCTTCGTTATCACTTTGGCAATTATTAGGTAACTAAGTTGCAAATAATAGTACCTAACTTTCGTTAAATTATAAAGCTGTTTTTTTTTTGTCTATTTTCTTGGCAATAATATTAGAAATGACGTTGTCCATTGCCAGATACTTAACATGGTTATTACTCCCTGCCAGACACTCCCAAATTCTATAAGCTATAAGCGTCTACGAACATATTAGGAGCAAATAATATTGTTTACATTTTAGTATATTAGATTCATAGGTGGTTGTAATTATAAGACTGGAGCCGTTACACGTTACATAACGAAGCTGTTTGCACTCCCATAGAAGTTATTACTAAAAAAATTAAAAGCTAAAAAAAATTGCACACAAAAAATTAAAAAATAAGTATTAAATATTTAATCATCACAATGTTTTAGACAAACCAATTATTAGCATATTAGAACATAGTTTTATGAAGAATTTGCTTTTTTTTATTTTATTGATTTATTAAGTCGACTGGTTCGAGTGCCTCCTAACCGTGACACAATTGAAACTTTAAGCGAAATATATTCAATGAAATACCCGCGCGAATTGAATTCAACAGTTCACTTATGTACAAAATAGAGGGGCATCTGTAATTTTACATCTGATGTTATATAATAATGATGTGTAGATGCAGATGCTCCTCCCTGAAAATAATCCTGCCAGCACCATTGCTGGTGCTACAGTCGTTCTTTTCCCTAACGTCACGTATTCCGAATCTGGTGGTTTTTAAACTTGCAACATGTCTATGTCAACATTTTCGTCAAGCTGCTTGCAATTTTACAATCTTACCAAACAAAAACATTCTCGTGAAAAATAGTGGTAAGATGATGGCCCGCACTGACCAGAAGTTATAAGACCCCATGTAGAGTCAAGTTAATAACTTTACATGTCCTAACTCTATGTTCAAGCCCTCGCTTCATAAACTCTACTCCTTAGCCAAAATTTAAAGCCTAGAGAAAATATCGCTATAATTTTTCACTAGCAAAAAATACTTAATTTTTCAGTGCAGTTGCAGTGTTTGTATAGATGACAGTCACATATGAAATTTTTGGATTATAAATCAGCTATATCTCAAACATTACTGACTGTATATCGTTCAAATCAATTTTATTTGAGTGTTCATTGAAATCTCCAGCATATATATTTTTCATATTCTTATTTTGAAATTTTAAAGAGAGTGGGGAGTGGAGTGTCTTAACATTATGCTCGCTGTGCGTACCCTGCTACATGCGGAATAAAGCGTGAAGTGAAAAAATAATCTGTACCTGAACCTACCTATATATATAGAAAGGATATTTCAGGGTATGTAGAAACATTTTTATAACAACAAAAAGTCTAAACATAAACCAAAAATTTCATTTATTTTTACTAAAAATATTTATCTGATCCATTTATTTTGTTTTAAAATTGAATACATATATAATGTCAAAACAATAAATAACCTATAATTTACAAATATCACTTATTTGCATTATTTAAAAAATGTCTGTCTAATAACTTTAAAAACGATTCATGTATTGAATTCACAATGTATTATTATTTCCTACACTTATCTCTAATTTCAAAAGTAAATATATTCAATAATAATATTTTAATATTATTTTAAATACTTGCAAAACACTGTACAGTAATTTATAAACTAACATTCAGCGTTGCCAGACGTCCCGATTTTTAGCCCAGAATTTATATTTCCCCATCGCGACACACAAGGTTACGCTTTTTGTGAATTATTCCACGCACTTAGATAATTAATTTTTGATATTTTTTTTTTAATAAGGTACTAAAAATTCCAGAGAAAAATGTTCCACTTTTTCTCTCCACAAAATCTGGCAACACCCCAGAGATTGCAATAAAAAGTTAAATATTGAATTTAACATAGTATTAAACCTTCGCGAATATTTACTTATCTAGAAACAGCAAACATTTTGTACTTTCTTCAAATCTGATTGCGTCTACGTCATGAAAAATATAATTACTTCACAATTGAGTAGTTTGATCAACCAAAAAAAGGAGATTTTTTATTGTTTAATGCTCTTTTTATGTCCACTAGATTATGATATAATATTATAATAAAAATAGTGATAGCTATACCTAGTTTTACGACATATTCAAAAATTATTGTAATTATATATATGTGAAAATGTAATTTAAATATAAATAATAATTTAGAAAAATTATAAAAGTATTCGCACATACATACATATACATATAAGGATTGATATTTTTATATTAAAAAATACTTTATTAAACCAATATACAAAACTGGTTGTCATATTCAAGGCTTTCGATACACGATATCATTAGTTGAGTATTATTCTCGTCAAATTAAAATTATGATATTAATAATAAGTTGTATTTAACGGTAAATTAAAAAAGATTCTTACAAGTAAAATATTTTTTAATACAAGACAATCGAGAGCTCAAATTCATTCTATATTTTTAAGAAAACGTATTAAGTATTATTTCCTCAAGATTCCTAGTTGATGGAGACAAAAATACAATCCATAATATCCCCAGATAACTTGATAAATAAAATGCAACGTACATTTATAGACTAATTCAGCTACCTCACATTTATCTCTAGTTAAGACTAGGTTTGATTGTCGATATTAATATTAATAAAAAATTATAACTTAGTGACATCCGCAACTTTTGACAACCATGTTTTTATATTTACGCAAAATCACGTTGGAATCGTCGGTATAATACAAGACGGAAATTGGCGAAAGTTTGATTGGAGCACATGATGGTTTCGGTACCTGAAAAAAGAAATAATAAATAATATACATTACGAACGTATGTTAGACAAAAAGATATTTTTTTTACTTTATGCTGTATCCTGCACATAACAGGCAGAAGGAATCTAGTGTTAAGACACCCTGTTCCCATTAAGTCACTTCCGTTCCCTATTTTTCATCGAGTTCTAGAGGTATTGCGTGTGTCAAGTGTTGTCGTGCCCAAATGAAAATATTAAAAATTTGATTTCCTCGCGTGGGCATTGAACCCACAATCTGTCGAGTTTATATTAGGACTTGTGTCCCTTTACCACGACTGGTTTTATAAAAAGATATTTTCGCAGGCATTTACATTTCTTTAAAACGTAATGACCTAAAATGTATTCCTGTACATTTATTACCTAATAAAGAATAACAATCATGAGATAATATAAATTATTTATTTTAGCACTAAACCTATATTTAACTATAGTTAAATCGATCGAAAGTGTGAGTTAGGTTTTCAGTAATTTCAGTAATTTAAAAAAAAAAATATGTTTAGAAACATCTATAAAAAAATATCATTATAAATATAATAAAAATATTTTTGTTTAGCAAACCTGAGTCGGGTTTAAAAGATGAACCAATGTCTGCACGATTGCGTGATTTGTTGCATTTTTGTGTGCGTTTAGAGGAAAATTACATTCACCACTACAGTAAAATGCGCCATAACCGTCAGGTGCAATGATCCAGTCCTGTAACGAAAGGTACTTTAACAGTGTCTCATTTTTATTAAGAATAACTGGGATTTATTTGACACATTTTTTTATTTTAATTTCGAAATAATAGAATATTATGTATAATTTTGCAAAGTAATAAATATCTCCTAAATGTACCTTTCCTAAGTGTGGAATACACTTACTACTTACACTTTAAAAATGTTTTTAACTGTGCTTATTTTGTTGTTGTAAACATTAATGTACTTTGCACGGGTATTATTATAGACATACTATAAAATATAAAAACTACTTTCAAGAAGCAAGTCAAGTGGTTCCAGTTATTGGGATGATAATTACAAGCAAAGTGATTTTTTTATATATATATATATATATATATATATATAATTAGACCCGTATTTATAAACCGCTCTCAAGTCAAGGATCGTTCTTGAGATGCCGTTTTCATTCATAGATATATTTTTTTTTGAATGAGAACAGCATCTCAAGATCGATCTCAGACTTGAGAGCGGTTTATAAATACGGGTCCTAACTACTAACCTAACTTACAACAGTTAGTTTTACAACAACTAAGCAATTTCTAATAAAAAGTGATGTTAAATATTAATTATGTATACTTTAATACGCCAGTGATGATTTTTCTAACCTGCCATTCTAAATCCTTGAAGCTGACGTAAAGTGTTTGAATTTCGCAGCTCCTGGTCGTCCAGTGTGTCGTATCTGGAATTTCAATAAACGTCTTATTGGGTTTATTTCTGAAAGAAAATAATGACATAAAAAAGCTAGAAATAAAAATTCCGAAGTATAATTATTAAAACATATTTACGTGTTTTTGAATATTTCAATTTCAATATTAGTATTAAAAAATACAGTTATTAATTTAATACAATTTCGAATGTATTTATTGACTTTCGAGGGTGAATGATCATGAATTCCAAAGATTCTTGACTAACTTATGATATCGGAATCGTATTTTTAAAAAGTGTAAATTAGCAAATATCAAACTTTTTAAAATCGTTTTAGCAATATGTTGTGATCAAGCGTTATTTTTCATTACGAGTAGATACTTTCTATGCCATAAAGTAATTGAATATTTCTATACTAGCCTGTTAAAGGGTTTCTTGGATAATTTTCTGAATAACCGTTGTTCCGCCATCTTCGTGCTTCACGTTTTTTACGCGCTCCAGCGTCGGTGCTACCAAGCTTAGGGCCGTTCTTGAAAAATGCTACCATAAAAGGTTGCTTTCCCTCCAAATTACCACCGTGAGTCTCGTCCAGTCCAATCTCCTCTGGTTTTACATGCCGTTCTGAGGTATAAATAGAAATAAAAAACTATGATTATATTTACTACTACTACTACTACTACTACTTTGTGGTTAAGCAATTTATTTGGATCCAGTTTGAACTGAATCTTGCTGTAACATGCTTTTAAGTTTCAATTTTGTTGTGAACAGATAGTATGAAAATATAGATAGTAGTAGATATATATACTAAGCCATTAGCCGGTTTATTTTGTTTTTCTCCTAAAAAAGCGAAGTAGGTACGAGTATCTCGTTAGATAGATTTATTAAAATTTTACTATAACAGTTTCAATTTTTATTTTTTTTCCTCACTTCATCTTTGTTATGAAGTACTTGGCAATTTTTATAATAGTAATCCGTCAAAAACAGAACGTAAAATAATTTGTATCAAATCTTAGCTGTAATATTATATTAATTATGATATGATATACGCAGGTCACAGATAATAAAATATATAACCTGGTTGTGTATGCGGATGCATTGTAATGAAGAAGCCGCGATTCTCAACTGGTGCATTCAGCCAAGTCGCTAGTGCTGCTGTCACATTTAGTTCTAGCCAACCTTCAGCTCCAGCGCTAGTATTGACTGCAGCAATACGTTCCATCTCAATACCCCTGAAAGATACATAAATGGTCACAATTAATTTTGACAATAAAAGTTTGTTAATAATAAAATGACTTTTTATTATAATTCCTATTTCTTTGAAAATAAACTCATAATATGCTCATACCCCCCCCCCCCCCCCCCCCCCCCCCCCCCCCCTACATGCCACGAGGAATTTAAACTTCAGTTCAGTACTTTACTTCAGTACTTTTAACTGTGCGTAGTCTGATAGTTAGATACCGAGATACTATTTAGTAACGAAAGAGTCCTAAACAAAATCTGCCCAGTTTCAAATATAGGTATGTATAAATCTGTAAAAGAATTAGCCAACTTTCTTTTACCCCAAGTTATCCACGCTTATCACTCGATGTGCCACTACAGTGTATAACGCTGTCGGGTCGGCCGTGTGAGAAGCTGCCTGATGTACGCGCAGTTCCGCTGTGAGAAGGGACGAGGCGTCCCCTGGGGCGCTAGCGACATCAAACCAAACGTGACGGCCATGTCCATGTCGTAATGCACCCAAGTGGTGTTCTGTAAAGACGTTTATATTCATTTAATTCACGATTTTAAGTGATGGGTAGACCTTAAAAGGCATCCTTTTCTCAAGTTAATTTGAAGTTTTACTTAGGACAACCGTCCTAGGTAAAACTTCAAACTTAATTACGTATTATTGTGCATACTAACATTTTGGTATATTGACAAGAACATAAAAAATAAAATAAATAAATAAAATAAATAAATAATCTGTATCCCACACACAGCAGGGTAGCCAGAGGGAACCTAGTGTTAAGACACTCCGTTTCCCACTTTCTGCCGAATTATGGAGGCATTGCGTGTTGAGTGGCAGATTTCAACGCCGCGCTTTGCCTCGACACCATAGCGAAGAAATAGAAATATAACCATTAAGTAAATATTTCATCTCCTCGAGTGGGGATCGAACACACAACCAGTCGATTTACAGTCACACTTTGTGCCCCTGCGCCACGACCGGCCTCAGTTCGGACAAGAACATACATAAAAAATATTTTCTCTCTCTTTTTTGAACTCGGTTAAAAATGAGAACATCCTCTTTTTAAAGTTGGTTGAAAACAAATGCAACTATGAGGAATCTCATTTCTGATACCCCTCTTAACAATGTTTTTCCTTGTAACTATTACAGTATAATTATATTTTTTACCAAAAAAAAACTACTTATTTAATTTCAACTGAACTCACATAATCTTCTGATTATGCAACCTCACTAAACTTTCACCAAACTATCCTTGAAATCTATCCTTTCAAATAAAAAAAGAATCATCGGAATCGGTTGGCGTAATATGAGTTATTTTTCCATTTGTCGCGCACATACCTAATGCAAATTTAAGATTTAAGTATTTGATTTTCTCATAGATACCATTGCCAGAAATGCAACAAAAAAAATGAGACCACAAGGTAAGCACTAGCTTTGAAATAAAAAAAAAATTAAAATCGGTTCACCCAGTCAAAATTTCTGATATTCTGAGGCATTAAAAAAAAACAGTCGAATTGATAATCTCCTTTCTTACCGAAGTCGGTAAAAAAAGCAGTAGTGTGAAACTGTATTGAACATGTGTCTCTTATTATTAATTGTAAATAGCAAATATTAAGTATAACATAGCTACCTATTTATATTTTAATCTATTCAGCTATCAGAATAATAATATGCTAATTTGATAATGTATCGTAACAGGTGTATCTCCGTATCGTTTGACAAACCCGATATAACTTGATCTTATTGCACGTGCAAGATGAGACATGTGTATGGTATCTCACATTTTGAATTATGTATTTAAAATGTCGCCCGATCAGATTTCATCAATAAACGCAAATAGTTTTTATAATAAAAATCATAATTTGTGAAGGTGATGAAATACAAGTACATTGGTATGTGAACTTTTTTCTTAATTCTGAGTGCTAACTAAATTTCCCCAAAGGCTGATTATCATTTTTGATACGTAAATATAATATTTGGATTCTTCGCACATATTGTGTGAGGTGTCCATGGGTACCTACCGTATATCCTATACAGAAAGCAGTACATAAAGTCACAATCAGTTTTCCAAATTCCATTAATTTAAATATATTGCATATTTGGTAATACATACAAAGACCAGAATCAGATTTGCGCCCAAAATCCATGAAAGCAAAAAAAAAATGCATATAATTTGTCAATACTCTATAAAATTTATGTATGTAGGTAAGCAACTAATGAAAAATAATATTTTATAAGAAACAATACGTTTTTATCGCTCAATGATCGTAACTTAGATCACCTAGGTTCTTTTGTATGTAGCCAAGCAACGGTTTAGAAATTATGAACTCTTACATATTGAATATCAAAATGTATTAACCTTCATAAAAAGTATATACAAACTTACAAAGTTAATGGTATAACGGTATCCAAATAAAATAAATTATAATAAATACCCAACTAGTGAAAATAATATTTTATAACAAATAATACATTTTTATCCTTCAATCAGGCATACTAACTTACACTTAACAATCACCTACAGGCTATTTTGGCAATAATCGAAATATGCAAATTTAAATTGAAGCATTCTTTAAAATAAATAAGTTTTGAAATATGGTAAAAATAATCCCTTTGCTCATTGTTACAAAAAGATAATAGCTTAAAAAATAATTTTCTCAGAAGGGTCCTAATAGACAAATGAGAGTCGATGAAACAATACATTTTAATTTGAGTGTTCGTCTGGTACGTTCCGTTCCTTGGGATCAGAGGTATGCGAGTCATTTACGTCTGAGTCATTTTTACCTGCACACTCCCGTCGTCATTGAAAAGGACTTCATTAGAAATATAAAAGTTTATCTTCTAACAAAGTTTTATCTGTGAGAATACGATGTAATTACCCAAAAATATTAATATACAAACTTTAAAACTTATGTTTTTTTTATTATTCATAATAAATACTATATAACGCCCGCTACTATTACAAAAAATATAATTTATTTATTTACTAATCTGAATCACTTTCGTGTTCCAATTATCACATTATAATTTTAAAGACAATCTATTAACCATGAAAACCAAAGTTGTAGTCAATTCAATGAAACATTTATTTTGGAGCAATTTTATCGAACAAAATACATAAAAACAATAATTTGAAATAATATAACTTTTTTATTTGTGAACTGATTTAAATAAAATACAATGGTGAAATTTAAATCGGTTTATGCGTTTATGAGATTATCTACAGAAACGCAAAGGCAAACAGAAGAACCGACAAACAAATAAAGAAATTAAAAATTATTGTTTTGGGTTCTATTACATTCCAACATTGATTAATGTATCCAATGTCTGTATGTTTATTTGTTGTTCGCTTTTGACGCAAAAACTACTGAACTACTGTTGAACTACTAATACTGAACGGTTTGAAAGTCAAAAAAACTATATATTTTCAAGATAATCACCTACTTACATAATTATTTTTTTATACAAAAAGACAGGACAAACGTGCGGTGATCACTTACCATCAATCAGGATCAGGTGACCCGTAACCTGATGGTAAGTGGTCACCACCCACGACCCCGTGTAACACCAGAGGAGCTATAGGTGCGTTGCCAGCTTTTGAGGTGGAGACAAATATGAGAGTATCATAAAATCAATATCTTAAAAATGTAGAGATCAATTTGTCATACGTTGTTACAAATTCTGTTGAAGGTAGAACAAAAGTTATTTACTAAACCCATACATCAGAGATTGTACAGTAGTACAATACGAGATAAACAAATGAAATCTATTTTTTTATATTTTTGTGCATCGATATACATGCAACTTCAACAAAAATATAATAGAGTCAACAAAAATGTAGTAATTTGTATTCTGGCTTATTAAAAAATATATTGAATAGAAGCTACTAATTAATAATAACCATTATCTTGCAATAATAAATAACTATAATAAGGACTACTGTACAAAGTAAAACTTGCAATAATACATAACTACTGATAAAACTTTACGTAAATAACATTCTGAGAAAATACTCAATGCGCATATATTTGCAAATTCTGCGCTAATGAATATTAACGTACCAGTATAATGTAAACAAAGTAAACAGAGCCGGCTTTTATTATTAAAAGTTTTAGAGGAAATATTTAAAGTTTTAGAGGTTTTGTGAAAACACTTACTTTTACTCTGGAATGTCATTATTAAATCACTTTCATCAATTGCGTGCTGCTCTTCACCGCTGAGGGCCATTTCGGAACTACGAGTTGGGCGAGCTTGCTCATGTTCTTCCGCCAACTGCTTGTAGACGTCCAACAAGAAACTAGGCGCCGAACGATCCAACGGCGGTGCTTGTGAACGTCTCGGCCTCTCACCCAAGCCCAGAAGCTCCAATATTTCATGTTCCACCACTTGCCGTTCGTGTCGCGTCATGGAGTGATGTATTATAGTCTGATCTAAACCATTATCGATATAAAGGCCAGAAAGAGCGGCGTCTATTGTGATGATAGACAGTAATAAAGAAGCACACCACACCACCGTTTTCCATCTAGCCATGGTTACTGCTATCGTAGTTCCTAGTATCCACCGTCAAAGCGGCTATTCAACTAGCGAATGAACCAGACAGACGCAAGCCACAAAACACAAATACGGTCGAGACGGGACCAGCCACTGAACCTGCCCACTCAAGGTGGGCCGCCGACCGCCGCGCTCGCCGCAACCTCCCCTCCCCCAACATACACACATCGTATAAAATAATGTAAACATCTGAGGAACGGCCGGTCAGCCGCACGCATTCGCATGTCTTTATTAGTTTATACTTATTCTGATTGAGAATTCGAAACACACACTCACGGATGAACAAGCTACCGTACGACTTGCCGTATTAGTTTATTTTGTATTCTAATTATGTGAAATCGAAAGTTCGATAAGCAAATAAATGTGTAAATAAGTATTATAACCAGAATAATATCATAAAATGATGTTATGTTATAAGTATCTTAACTATAGTTAATTTGTGTGTGGGCGTAGGAAATATTTGATTAAAAACAAGAATCCTTAAACAGATCGTTGTACTACTCCACACTAACAGTCCACACGCCATAACAAGTGAGACAATTATTAGAAACGTCCAATTATCACCAGCGTCATTAATAAAACCTCTTATTTTCCTCTAATAATGTTTATTTTGTTAATGTGTAGAAGGTAAATATTAGTAGGTAGACGTGTGCCTAAATATAATTTATTTAATAATATTTTTTTTAATTATTTTTTTTAGCTTCACGCAGTATACCCGCAAATAGCAGGGTAGGCAGAGTTAACCTAGTGTTAAGACACTCCGGTCCCCAATAAGACACTTCCGTTCGCCACTTTCCGCCGAATTTTCAAACCTACAACTGTTGTATTTACAGTCACAAGCTTATGTCCCTGCGCCGCGACGGCCTAATTTCTACAATATATTAATTATTATAATAAAGCGGAAGAGTTTGTTAGTTAATTTGTGTAAACGGTAAGATCTCTGAAACTACTGGTCAGATTTTTTTTGTATGAAAGCTACATTCCTCAGAGTCAGGAGTGCTATAGTATAATTCTTAGTTAGCCTTAAATAACGAAATAACAATAATAATGAACGGTATTGAATTGTTTTAAGAACGAGCGCTGCCGAAAATAAATATAAGGTCGGGGCAAATTATTTTCGTATTGTTCATACAAAGAAAAATATATTTTTTTAGGTATAATTTTTTATTTAGCGGCCTACCTATTCACGATATTCTTTGTAAAATAACTAATATTAGCTCCTGTACAGTTTTTAAATTAGTAACATATATTATTAGTTAAATAATTGGTATACAGAATATACATAGAAAGCACGTTTTTAGGCATTTTTATATAATCTATAAAATAATCAACATTTTCCGTCAAGTTCAAGTCGTACTCATGGCCCGAGAGTTTCGTACCAGTTTCATGAATGGAGATACACCAAAAGAATAACTTATTAAAGTTGTCATTTTGTATCAAATTAAGTATAGATTAAAATTTGTAATTTGTAAAAAAAACTAATGGTTTATTTCTGTGACACAAATACAATAAATTGTCAATTATTGAAAAATAATTTTGGAATTTTCCTTTATACGTGCCGTAAGTTTTATATAGCCTATAGTTTTGTTAGAAAATACGACAAATAACGAAGCATAACCCCTCATGTTTCATAGTCATTTGCCCTATGGGTATATGTGTTCTGTGGTCATTTGATTGCGATGATTTAGAAGATAGATTTTTTTGTGCTCTAAGGGAATAATAATAAAGACTTGAACATTGAGATATCTAATCTTTAAGCGATCTTATACAAAATAGTCTTAGAAGACGGACAGACAGACAAACAACAAAGTTATCTTATAAGGATTTTGAGATATGTACCCTAAAATATTTATATATTTATATACATGCACAGGTGCAATAGTGCAATGTCGGTACGTGTCGCTTATAAGTTATGAAATAATACTGCGGGATATTTTTATAAACAGTGTCAGAGCATTTTTTTCTTGAGACACAATTTTTTAGAGGTTGCTCCCAAAAGTTATTTTTTTGTATATAATACATTTCCTAAGAAAATATTAACTGAAGAACCTATTCAAAGAAATATCGTAATTGCGTATCTGTTTCTATTTTTTCAAATATAAATATCTTAAAACCTTTAAGTACATTATTTTTTGATAGAGTGTAGCGGTAACCTTTCCAAACTATAAAAATATAAATCTTAAAAAAATATAAGTCTTAAAGTTAAGCTGTAACTGTTCGGACAGTTATAAATGCTGTTTTTATGTTAAATTTCACCTAAGATAAAGTTATATTCAGCGAAAACGACGTTGTGCTAAAATATTAAAATGATTAATATTCCTCCTTAGTGTTTAACTCCACAATATGTTTTATGCGTTATCAAGATTCGTTAGTACCTACTATTTGTTGTCAATAGATAGCGTTACTTGTATCTATTTCTACTATCTCAAATATAAACTTCTTGAAAACTTAAATATTTATATCTTTTGATAGAGTGAAGCGATTACAATGAAATAAAAACTAAAACCTACTACGATTTACTTGTAATTTTTATGTATAAAAGTTGCTTAAAGTTGTTGTGTACTTTTTACGTTATACGTATTCACATAAACAGACAAACAGACAAAAAAACCAAAAATGCTGGAAATGGATTCTGTTAGTTGTCCTTTAACACCCTGGCTAATTTTTTTTTTTAATATTTTCAATGTACAGAAACGACTTTTCAACAGGTTTATTATAAGTATAGATATGTATGTGCCGTTTTGATTGATGACTTGTTGCCATCTAAATTTTGAGATGTTTGATGAAGAAAATCTGACAGGTAGTGTTCACAGAGTTATTTTGAGGTTAGCTTTATGCTTCCTAAAGAGTTCTGCAATGACCAAAACACATCCCAGCCAAGCTCTCTTAATTTTTGCTGTGGCTATAGATTAGTGCGGTTTGACGTTGTCATGGTGGAACACCACGCCCTTCCTATTCACCAGCTCAATAGCTTTTTTTAACCTCATCAGTTGCTGACAGTAAAGATCAGAATCGATAGTTTTAACCGGTGGCAAAAGGTCATAGTGGACGATTCCTTTCCAATCCCACCGTACACATAACATCTCTTTATTCTGAGTCAAACCGGGCTTTGCCACGGTCTGTGGGGCTTGTCCATGCTTCGACCATGATCTTTTTCGCACATTCTTATCGTAAGTCACAATTTTTTCCTCACCCGTAATCAACTATTTAAGAAATAGTTCGGAATTGTTACGATTTAACAAAGAATCACAAATGGAATCACGTTGCATCTGGTTTCTCTCAGTGAGATCATGTTGTACCCAAATGTCAAGCTTTTTCTTGTACCAAAACTTTCGTAAATGACGTAAAACTGTTTTATCATCAACATCCAGTTCTTCAGCAATGTCGTAGCTACTAATATGTCGATCTTGTTCCACTTTATCAAAGATGGCACAGATTTTATCTCTCCAGAGTAAACCTCATCTTTCACATTAAAATTTCCAGACATGAAACGCTTGAACCACTCGCATTTGTGCTAATCTTATTGACACCGCATTTTGTATGAAACTTCGTTACTCCAAGTGCTAGGAGTCTCAAATTTTGCATAGGCGTTATTTATAGGACGTAGGTTCTCATTAAGACGGGTATTTCTGATATTCCACCCTTAATTATTCGTTTTTGGGTGTAGCCAGTCTCTTATAAATAAAAATCACATTTAGGCATTTTGTGACAAAAAATAATTAAAATTGCAAATTCATATTTGACCGTTTTTTTTGTAACTAAAATGAATTCTGTGTCTGTGATTTCAAAATAACCAAGGTATGAAAATAAAAAAAACAGTTCGGGCTAATCTCCAGCTAAACTGATTTTTATGGGACTTTCACTGACCTATAAAGGGGCTTATGAAACAATACTTTTTATTCCAGAATTCCGGCGGCCGGAAAAACCGCGTGTACCGTTCGTGCGTACCTGAAAAGAGACATGAAATAACTAAAAGTAAAGCAAAATACTGTTTATTGAACACAATAAAAACATTACAACATTGAAAGAAACATATACAGGATGGGAACGTCTGCGTTCCTTTTACGGGAATATTGTAATATTTCATCCATACCTAAAAAAATACCAATAACGTAAACACCTACTTCCACAAAAATACTACAAAGCGTTGCCAAAAACGAGAAAGGGATAGATATCCCTTTCTATTTTACCATTACCTACGACTCGATTTCGTAAATGAGGCGTGTGCGGCGTTATCGCTTTGATAAGTTTGTGTCTGTGTGTGTAATTCTTGACAAATGGAGTTTTATTTTACAAAGATAATTTTATTAGGTATTTTGTTTGAAAAAAAATCGGTTTTGACGGAGTAGTTAAAACTATGGTTTCATTTAAAGTGGTGATGACAAAAACACTCTGTATAAATCATTACAAAAGGCGGCCTTATCGCTAAAAAAAAGCGATCCTTTCCAGGCAACAATTGAGTAGAGAAGAGAATTAATGAATGATTGAAATAACTATACATTAAATACAATAATTTTTGTGAGCAAATTCAAGTAAAATCCTGAAAGATTAAAACTCATGTTTTTTTTTCTCAATATAGCTTAATAGTAGACCTTCTGTATATTGTAATATTTCAAAACTATCAGCTTATAACTTTTGGAAATAACGTGGAAACAAAAATCATTTTTAAATAAAAATAATCTAAATTTTACCAAAAACTTTTTCTATTTGTAAAGGAGACTGAAATGATTGCATACATTCTTGGGCCCAGAACGTAAAGAGATGAAAATGGTATGATTTAATAAATTCAGGTACATCATTCCCTACCTGAAAATTCTGCCAGTTTTCGGTATCTGAGAGCTGAGTTATTAGAGATTTAGTAAAAGCGAGGTTAAGTTCACAACACTATCAACCTCTATAAAATTACTGATGATTACTGAGAAAAAAATCTGTGCAGAAAAGCAGCAGTTGTTGAAAATGTCAAACAAACGGAAAAGAACTCAAAACGGATCGAAACGAACAAAACGAGTGAAGTGCAAAAATCAAAGGTGTCAATGTCAAATAGCTGTCACATCTCTCATTTAAAATATGTTTGGTTTTAATCGATTCAAATGGATATCTTTAGTTTTTTCAGTAATTAATTGATATTTACTCTGATTATATGCTCAAATAAGTGCGTAAAAATTCTTAGACTTAATTAAAATTAACAAATATAAATTTTTTGTAATACTGTAATCGATTATTCGTATAGATTGAGTATCAAAAACTATTTTTCACTTTTTGAAACATTTTTAAAGTGTTATTCCTCACTTAGGAAAGAAAAATACTTATTTAGAAAACGTATAAATATTTGAACGTAGCGTAACCTGGACGGTTCCAGGAGGCGCGGGTTCGAGTCCCGCTACGTTCAAATATTTATACGTTTTCTAAATAAGTATTTAACTATTTTTCTCATTTATCTCCGCTTTCAGATTTTGGTATTCTAAAATTGAAAAAAAAAACAATTTTTAGACCATATCTCAACTCTTTACATTTGGGCCCAAGATTTTCCGTCTCCTTTACAATTTTTTTACACAAATTGTAGCATAAATTGTTCTGATGTACAAGCTATATTACTGTAAAGTTTCATCTAAATTCGTTCTGTAGTTTTTGCGTGATTGTGGAACAAACATCTATCCTCACAAACTTTCACACTTATTGAGCGAAGCGAAGCTTTTACTCACTTACCCTTTGGGTATATGTTCTGTCCTCTTACTGGTCAAAAGTGTATTTCGTTGTTTTGCTACACCTCCTAGTTCGTTAATCCTAAGTACAGCTTTGAAATTTTGCAGGACCGCTATGGACGACACGGTGATCCCAGCGAAGTAGTTTGGTGATAGTTGTAATTATAGTTTTTGAGTAAATAATCAAAATGTGTCCCATAGAATTAAGCTGTGGAACTTACTTATGTGGCAATTAACGCGCACAGATTGAACTTGCCTAACCTAAAATTCAGCTCGTGCGGATAAAACAGAAAATTTCACAAAATTTTGCGCAACATAGCTTCGCTCAGCTTCATCCGCCGTGCACAGCATGTGGCGGATCCTAGTAATATTAATAGAATAAAAGATATAAGAATAATAAATAAATTATGACATACAAACATTTTTTTTTCAGGTTCACGCTGAATATAATTCAGCAAGATAGGCAGAGGCACCTAGTGTTAAGATACTCCGATCCCCACTTTCCACCGAATTTTTTGAGGCATTGCGTTTTGAGTGACGGAACAGGTGCCAGGGCGAAGAAATGAAAGTATTAAGAAATAATGATTCATTCCCTCCAGTGGGTATTGAACCCACAACAACAAAAAATGGAAATGGAATGATATGAAATGGAGGTAGCGAGAGTCTTAACAAGTTAACACCAGTTCTAGGTTCCCTCTGCCTACCTTTATATGGAATACGCCGTGAAGGTGAATAAATTCCTGAAATTAGCTGTAGTTAGCTATGCAGAATTGATTTTAGTTTATTGATTTTTGTTTTATTGTTCACTAACGGCAAACTCGCGGCTTCGTCCGCATACCATCTATAATAGGTTTATTATGCTGCATTTGCCAAAACATTGATACATTCAGTGATGAGCAACGTGTTTTCATAATTTTGAGAAAGGGCAAGCACTACGTGGTTGCTTGAGAGGATGATATATGCTTGCGGGCGTAAACTATACGTCCAAATTACATCAATAAAAGCCCAAGATTATCTTCATAAAATGTCCCTGATGATGAAATAACTTTCGCTCGTAGGTTACAATATCCAGGTTATATAAAAAACTATGAAATATCACCTTGCAATTTTCAATTATTTATAGTCACAAAATGCCTTATTGTGACTTGTTTGTAAAAGATAAGTATACCGCATCGCGGACTCTATTAGAACTATTAAAATATAATATTTTTGTCCTACAATGACATATATATTAAGCTATTTTTGCAGCGCACTCGCTTAAAGTAATTCCATGGCGTTCTATTAAATCAATTCAAATTAAATCAGCTTCACGCTATAACCCGTACACAGCAGGACAGGCAGAGGGAACCTAGAGTTAAGACACTCTGTTCCCCACTTTCCGCCGAGTTCTGGAGGCATTGCGTGTTGAGTGGCAGAACTGAGCGCCGCGCTTTGCCTCGACACCAGAGCGAAGAAATGAAAATATAAATGTAAATAAATATTTCACTTCCTCGAATGGGATCGAACCCACAACCAGTCGATTTTACAGTCACACTTTGTGCCTCTGCGCCACGACTGGCCTATTATTATTATTATATCTTTATTTAATGCGAACTAAGATCTATACCGTATTATTATATAGTCTATAACACTCCTAAGGAATGTATCTTTCATACAAAATAAAAAAAATGTAAATCGAAGCAGCAGATCCAGAGATCTTAGCGTTTAAAGAAACAAACTCTTCCTTTTTCAAAGTTCCGAAACTTTATTTTTTTAAGTACGTACTGTATTTTTTTAGTTTAAAAAAATGTCTATGTATTATTTATGTATTCTAATAAAATCTAAGGAATCTCTATCAATACGGAATTATATCCCCTGGTATGTTACAATTAAATCTGACATTTAAGTTTTTGTGTGATTCAATTCATACTCTTATAGATCACAGGTCACAGTGGACTTTTCTGAGAAATAAGTATTTAGTTGAATTTACAGTTTGTCACAAAAAAATAATAAACAAGGAAAATATTTAGAAAATATTTATTACAAATTATCAATAAACCAAACATTATAAACATTTTTTTTTCATTGCTATTAATTATAACTATTTTACATATTTCTCCATAAATTTTTTATGGAATTCTGATCTCAGGGAATCATTAATAAATGTATTTGCTTTCTTTTCTGGTTCAGAACGTGCACAGTTTTTGAATACTACATCATCATCCCAGCGTCGTTTTACCTATAATAAAAAAAAATAGTTATGGAAAGAGACAAAAATAATCATATAAATGTATACTTAATCAATTTTGTTTGCAACTGTTTGTAGATTGTTTCCCGGTTATTTACAAGAGCAGAAAAAAAAATTACATAACACCAAAATTTTACATAACAAAGAATACCTTCAAGTCATTTTTTTGTCCGGCTGCAGAGTAGTTTAGTAATGGATTACCAGATAAGATATTCTCCATTCTTATCCTTTCTTCTTCTTGTTTTTTTTCGGCTTCCTAAAAAAATGTTAATCTGTTACATATAATATTTCCATGAACTATAAATTAGTGCATTAAAAGCATTACACATTGAGGACGGTCATGGCGCAAAGGCACAAAGTGTGACTGTAAAATCGACTGGTTGTGGGTTCAATCACCACTCGAGGAAGTAAAATATTTGTTTACATTTATATTTCCATTTCTTCGCTCTGGTGTCAAGGCAAAGCGCGGCGTTGATTTCGAATTCGGCGGAAAGTGGGGAACTGAGTGTCTTAAAACTAGGTTCCTCTGCCTACCCTGCTGTGTGCGGGATACAGCGTGAAGCTAATTGATTAATTTATTAAAAGCATTACAAAATAAGATTTGGTTGATTTATGATTTTTACTTATATTCATAATTTAGGATTGTCTTGGTTAAGTGGTACAAGTGTGTGATTGTAAATGTGATGATTGTGGGTTAAATCTCTAATCAGGGGACTTAGGGTATTTCGTTTATATTCATTGCTGTTTATATTCATTGCTTTCCCTGCTCTGGTAGACAAGGCAAGGCATTGAGTTTCACCACTCTACACACAACATATTTTATATTTGGCAGAAAATGGTGTCATAACTTTAGGCTCCCTGTAGTCTGTACCTATATATAATATTCTTTGAAGCATTCAACAGAAAATAATTTACATTTTATAGAATAGGGGGATATAAGTTGCTCGCGTCCGTAGGATTTACCATCTTTTCCTATAACAAGTAAGACTCACCCTACACGTGTCCCCCTGGGTGGTGCAAAATGAGCAATAAACGCCGAGTCACAGGCGGCGGTCAATTAACCTGTTTAGGCCATAGCGGACCTAGGGAAGTTAAATGCCCCCTGAAATAGCTGCTATAATACCTTGGAAAAGTAATATATGCCTCTTCTCCCAACCCTCAATTTTATGAAAATGTCGAATAATGTGAAAGATAGTACGTCATGCGATCCGGTTAACTCCCGGCGCTCTCCGGTACCCGGGCCGGAGGGTGTGAAATTAGCTACCGAAGACTTGATGGAAGTAGGCGACCAGGCTTCCATTACAGTGAATGCTACTGGCAGCAAAAAACTTACTCAGCAGGCCTTCCACCGCAGTATGTTTACCACCAGGCCTAGAAGTAACTCCTTGGGCGGGAAACCCCCAGAACACTTACAAACTGTGGTAAAACCTCTGAAAGACACAGTTACGCAACACGCACCCAGCCAACAAGGCACCGTGAGCCCTCCTTCTTGGTAGAGAGTACCAGGCAGAAACCCTAAACGGAAGAAACTCAGTAATTCACCGGAGAGCTTAACCACCAGCAACATGTTCAGTCAGTTACCAATAGACTTAACTGAAGACCCCCCTGCAACTAAAAAAATAGTGGAAAAAAAACCTAGCAAACCCCCACCTATAGTATTGTACGGTATAGAAGATGTGAATAAACTAACTGAACTAGTGGAAACTGTTGCAGAAAAACTCATTCACATATCGAACTACAAATAGAAACCAGCTGAGAATCAACACCCAAGATATGGAGGCATACAAGCGAATTATCACCAAATTCCGCGAAAGTTACTTAATTGGTCACACATTCAAAAAAAAAAGGAAGAACGACCCTGTCGTATTGTTATCCGAAACCTCCACCACACAACACCTAAAAGCGTGATAAAGGAAGAAATTGAAAAAATTGGGAATACTGTAATCGGGGAAATTATTAACTCCAGATACGGCCCGGACAAAAAACCAACTTCAACATTCTTCGTAAATCTCTTCTAGCACAAACAATAAGGCAGCTAAAGAAATCAAATACATCTACCATCAGGCTGTAACTGTAGAGGACCCGAAGAAGAAAAATTCAATTGTGCAGTGCCAACGGTGCCAGCAATATGGGCACACAAAAAAATATTGTATGAGACCTTTCCGTTGTGTTAAATGCGCACAGGCTCATAAAACCTCAGATTGTCCAAAGAGAGATAGAAATACACCAGCTCAATGTGCACTGTGCCATGGCTCCCACTCCAAACATGTCTATTGGGGTTCTAGATTAATTACAACAAGGGGAAGACAGCTATATTTGAGCAACAATAATAATCGCCTAAATACAATTGCCCCATCAGAGCCTACTAACTGGCCAGCCGATCATAATCGAATCCCGGACATACTTAACTTCTTCATAACAAAAGGACTCTCGAAGATATATATGAAAATCGAGACATGTAATGATGGGTCATCAGATCACACTCCAGTCTTACTAACTATAAGCTCAACTATAATCGAGGTCGAAAGACCCAT